>JANHGB010047504.1:0-90441 GCA_026283785.1 Coracopsis vasa
TGCCTGTCTCACCCACTGGCACTTCACAGTGCCCACTTCTGCCCACAGCTCCTTCACAGCTCTTCAGTCAACCCTCAGCCCAACACCATCCAGTCACCTTCTCTTCCTTCTCAATATGTGTCTGATTGCCTTACCCCCACCCCACTGATATTTTTGTTTTTCCCTTTGAGTCAGGCTTCTCTCAGTCTTCAACATATGCTTCATAACTTCCCCAGCTGCTGTTTTTCTTTTGCTTTTTCAGACCTTTTCCTTCTGATTCCCTTCTCAGCCCTACCCAGGACTGTCATTTGTGCATGTCGTCCTTCTGTCATTCATATGGACTACAATTGCCTTCCCAAATGCAGCTTCCATAATAAATGGTACTAACCAAATTAAGTTGCTGCCTGCAAGCAAATTAAAACATTTCAAGGCAGAGCTCCTTTTCACCTTCTTTGTCCAACATTTAATTTGCACATCTGTTACTCCTCAAAATGAGTATTCTTCTTATGCTACGCTTCCTACCCTGAATTCGGCTACCATTTCGGACTAGCTCAGTAATGTAATAATGTAATATGAATTATTTTTTAATACAGTGTGCTTCTAGGCTATTTATTGGTCAATGCAATGCTTGAAACACAATCTCAGTCTGCATTACTGTAAGCATTTCACAACACAGAAGCACTGCCTCCTAACCAAACCCAAAGACTCGCTCTGCAAAAATCATCCTGGTCTTAGGGCTGGCTGTATTTCAGCTGCAGTCTCTCATAATAAACAGCTGTGAGGATGAGTTGTTGCCACAGTTTGTCTGTGACTATAAATCAGTCTCAACAGATGTTTATTCCTTCATATTCTATTAAACATCTGAGATTATCCTTGAAAAATATTGGAATAATCAGCATTTGAGACATATTCATTTATACCAACAGGATCTGCTGATGACAATATCCTTGTAGTTACACAACTATGAGCATTCTCAGCAAGGACATCGTTTGTTCTATTGTGATCCTTGAAAATATTTATAGCTGTTGGTTTACCACTATGTCAGAGTATTTCCTTGCCCTTTAGCCTATATCTCAATACACTTTCCTACAGAATGGCAAGTATCTGGCATTTGAGATTCCGGTTAATAAAAGAGAATTTATGGCTAGAAGCTGATATATTGGGAATATATTTTGTATATAGAGCAGCAGTTTTTTCCATCTGACTGACTTATAGAATTTTTGGAGCTATGTGACAGCTTCTAAGACACAACAGTGCAGACATGAAGACAGAAATTAACTACCATTTTACTGCAAATGACAATGACAACCTTCTGCCCCCCTGACCCCATACCCTATTCACAGATGATCATGATTGGAGGTAGCCCTTCTGCTGTCTCTCTGCATAGAAATAAAGTTTACTCTGGTTGAACAACCTTGAAGGAAATATCTTTACTTGGAAGATTAACGAACACCTTCTGCTGAGTTACTTGTTCACCCAAATCCCCATTTCCCCAGTGTATGAGCAGGAAGTATTAGAAGGCAATAGCAGACCTAGGAACAGCTGTGGTAGTGAAGACTCCTCAATCCAACAGTCAAAAAGGCCCTCTTATCAGACTTCTTTAAAAGCTTCCATTTTGCTAGAGGTGCATCAGAGGAGTGAAGGGTTAGGTTTGGTGAGACTGTTGGAATGAAAAACTGGGAGAAAAAGTATGTCCAATGCAGCATATGGCACATTTGTTTTTATGAGAAATCCAGGTTCTGGTCTCATCAAAACTGTACATTTGTATGCACACATGTATTTGTTTTACAAACTAGGATTTTTTATGATGCAAATTATTTAATTAAAAAAGTTCCTGACAAGATCAGTTTGACACCCTTATCTACCTGTATTACTCCACAATTGCCATTTAAAAATAAGGTGCTCTCTAAGCAGTGATACATGTGAAGCCTTTGTGGGTTTGGGGTGAGTTCACACCTTGAGCTCTGATCAAAGAAGTAAATGCTGACCATCCCCTGGATGGATGGCCCAATACAGTAATATAGCTCAAAATTTTTCTTCTCCCTCAGCGTGGAACCAATCTGATCCTTTTCTATCCATCTGCTCATTTAACTTATTCGATACCTCTGAAGTTTTCTGTTCTGTATCATGTGTGATTAACATTAATGAAGAGTTCCAAAATATACTATGCAGAACCTAGATAGAAAGTGATAACACCATCTCTAAAAAATCTGTCTAAAAAATAGAAAATCAAATCAATGCATCACATGCTAAATGAATGAAACCCTAGCACCACGAATAGATCTCAGCTAGTGATTGGCAATAAGAATTATCATTCCTTTTTTTTTCTCCTAGTCATCAAGGAGGGTTTGATCAAAACAATAATCATTATATTTTTCAATGATGTGGAGATAAAAATAAAAGTCTTGCCATTGAACTTTGCAGATGTCACAAAACCCGTGCAATGATAATTTATGAGGAGGACAGGTTTAGCACTGCAGAAGAGCGTGAATCACATGCTAGACTATGCCCACATTATGGATGGGAATGTATGACACATTTACCAGTGGTGTTTGTATTTTAGGCAACAGTGACTTGAAAGCAGATTTGAGCTGAACATGAGCTCAAAATGCAATAGAGTAGCTAAGAAAACAGTGACAATCTTATATCTAAAAGGAGGGAAATACTGAGCAGAAAATATGGTGTTACCACATGATGGTATATTAATGAAAGTTCATATTCAGTTCATCCATCTGTATGTTAGCAACAATGTTAAAATGATAGGAAAGATCCAGAAAAGAATGACAAAAAGTTTTAGCAAACTGGAAAAACTTCCTAATTCTGAGAGTAAAGAAGCCCAATCTATTTAAGATTTGGAAGCATAAGTATACATTTATGCAAGACATTATGCTAGTGTAATACTTTGCAGAACATTATCTTTGCTCTGCTGGCTGTCCACAACTATGTTCTTTACCTTGTAGACAGCACAAGATTGTTTTTTCCCCAAGAAAAATGCGGGTAGCTCTTTTGCATTCACCCTGGTTATAGAATCACAGAATCATAAAATGATTAAGGTTGTAAAGAACCTTAAGATCATCTAGTTCCAGCCTCCCTGCCATGGGTAGGGACACCTCACACTAAACCATGTCACCCAAGACTCTCTCCAACCTGGACTTGAACGCTGCCAGGGATGGAACATTTGCCACGTCTTTTGGCAACCTGCTCCAGTGCCTCGCCACCCTCACAGTAAAGAACTTCTTCCTTGTACCTAACCTGAACTTCCCGTGTTTTAGTTTGAACCCAAATAAGCACAAGGATCACTGCTGTAGAGTAGCTAACGTACTATCTATCTTCTTGCTAATGTACTATCTTCTTGCTGTCTAACAGTAACCTACCCTACAGTGCTGCATCCTCAGTGAATTAAAAAGTAGGTTAAAAGATGACGTGGTCGGGACACAAAAGTACAAACATGGGAAGCTGTCATTTTTATGCTCCCTTTAAACTAACAGAATCCAGCAGCTGGAAGCTGAAGCTGGAAACATTGAGACTGGAATCTGAAACCTAGTTTTCTAGAGATGTTAGATCTATCAAATTACATTCTTGAAGATAAAATCACAAGTGTTTCTAAAAGCTCACATAGAAGTTTTAACTTTGACACAGGGAATCCCTTAAAAACATTTTTGATTCTATTTGTCCAAGCAGTCACATGACACAAATAATGACATTTCCTTTTAAAAATCAACACATTTGTAAGACCAAAAAGTTTTGAGGCTGCTTCTGCCTCCCTGACCTGCCACCACTACTTCCAGGAGTATAAATGGTAAGAATGTGTAGACTGAAAATCAGTTTATGGATTACAGCTATGCTGATTTTAAGAAATCCTTTGTAAATTATTATTTCTTTATAAATTATGATTTAATCATACAGAAAGAGAAGGCATGGCTAGCTGAAAATGAGATTAAAGTAGGAAAGGCATGCTGAAGGCTGAGCTCCTGCATGGTGATGTGCATGTCACTCTTACATGATGATGTGCATGTCAGCATCACAGCCTCATACGAATTGCATTAGCATTCAACTGAAATAGAAGCTTGTACACATCTTGCCATCACTGAAGACACATGTATAGGAAGGTTGCCTGAGACACATGTATGCAAGATATACATAATGCCTATTTGTTTGAGGGTTTTTGTGAAAGGCATATGAATATATATTTCCTCTGGCCAATAAACTGCTTCCCAGCTGCTTAACAAGATGTTGCACTCATCATTTTTTGTTTCATAAAATCTTTTTCTCTTCTTAATGCTCTTAAGCAGTAGAAAAGGAAAAGGTCATCCCTCTATTTGCTTACAGTCCAAATCGTGTCCCAAATCCCTGTTGCAATTGGAGTGCTACAAAAGCCCACAGAAATGAATCTATAGAGGAGTCAGGCTTCAGTGGCTCAATGGAGGTAAAATTTGCACGTGGATTTTAATTTCACTGAGGAACCTTAGGAAAGTATGTCCTATCCTATTACCTCAGCCTTTCTTCTTTGAAGGTAAAATTACATTTTCAGAAATGAGGTATGTTGCAGGCAGGATCACTTTGGTTTTTGAACACACATACACATATACATGGATGCATATTAAAGCATCACAGAAATTTTGAGTCAAAATCTTACAGGAAACAATGTTCTGTCAAAATCTCTTTGCAGAAGCCTTAGACAGCAGCACTCTCAGCTTTCCAAGAGCAAGACGGTGTTCGAGGTTAATCACAAGGACTCATTTTGTTGAGGGATCAGAAACCCAAAGCTGGCTCTATATAATACCTAAATCCCTTAATGCAACCAGCAGAGCCACAGAGCTTCTGTCGTCTAAAGCTGATACTTTCTAGTAATTCAAGATACCTGCTCATTCGTCTTTCTTTACAGGCCAATTGCTAAAGGAAGGAGTTTGTGGTGGGAAGAAAAGCAAGCTCACAATTCAGAAAGACAGGAGATAAACTGCTGGCCCCTTTGTAGTCAATAGGACTTTTATCACTGTCTTCAGTCCTAGGTTTCACTAAATACTTTCGGATATGCAAAGTTACATTTCTGTAACTTTTTCTGTATATTTATTTACCAGATCTGTACATGAAAATGAATATCAGAAACAATTCTGTACTCTGTTTTCACATGGAAATGAAATTTTCTTCCAGAAAACAACCAATATGAAAAATTGCATATATTGTATATTGTTCTGTAATAATTTCCATAATATAAATTCAAAGTTCTAATCAATTAACTCCTAAAGATGAGACACTTTGTTGGACACCTCTAGACCACGCCAAGACAAAACCCTATCTGGACCTCAACAAAATTTGTAATACTGCAAACCTGAATCTGCATTTTGGTTTCTGATCTGATTTTTGTCAAAAATCAGCAGAACACATGGCAATCCTACAGCTGATTCCATTTCTCCCTCTCACCATGAAGGCAGGGAAAATGGAATAGAATAACTTCTGGTGAAAAGGACAATGTGAACACGATATTCCTGGACTAGCCCCTTTTCTCTGTATTATTTCAAATAGGTAGTGAAAGCTGACTAATCACATTAACATTTAAGGACATCATTTTATAATAATGGCTGGGAGATATCTTTGTTCATACCATTCTGTGAAGAAATGACCTGAACAGAAAATACACTTTGCATGAACCTCCCATTTATCAGGCTATATACATAACGTATACAGTAACCAGAACGTGTAGAAAATGCAATGGAATTTGTGCAAATCTCATAACACAGGTTGTAACTCCTGAAATGGTTAAAAAACCAGATTATCTGTTAAGAAGTCTGGAGACAGAATAAATATGGTCAGTTCCTTCTACACCAGAAGATCTATGAGAAACCCCATATGTTTTGAGATGTTTGCTTTCTGTCAACCTGTTTGGCTAGTCTGTGACATTGCTGAAGTAATTACATAATAAGCATTAATGTATTTATAGCAAACAGACACTATCTGGTTAAAACTGGGAAATATTTATGGAAAAAAACCCATGAGCTACTTATCTGACACTCTGATATACCCTTTATATGGTGTATCAATGGTGTTATGGCTGAAGAATGAGAGGTGATGAGATCAGAAGAAAGTTTAGGTGAAATGGATTCATTGCTACAAAATGTTTCAATGAAAATGGCCTTGCTGCTTCAAGTATGGCCACAAATATTCCATTACAAGTTGAGTGTGAGTGTATGTAAAAAGATAAGGACACTATCTACATTTACCTACTCTGATCCCAGTTGGCTGCAAAAAGCAGAAGAATCTTCCTGCCACAGTGGTCACGATTTTCCAGTACGCCCGGGAACCCATCTGTCAGAGCCCGTTTGATTCCTGGATCATCAGCTTTGAAGTTTTTGAACATATCCAGATTTAACTGGCGGTACTGGAAGTACTGAGCCAGCAGTCTGAAGGCCTCAGTTTGGTGAAACTTTCTGGCTCGGAGAAATCTCAAGATGAAGGCATCATCTGTACGTAAAAACCCAATGTCAGGCCTCGTGATGATCATGTCCCTGACTTGCTGGATATCCTGATGCAAAATGTCTGGGTTTTCATTCAGTTCCAGGCGGGCTTTCTCTATAGTCTCTGGACTAAGTCCAGCTTGTAAATGGGTCATCTCTACAAAAACCTCTTTTCCAAATCCTTAACTTCAGATATTTCAGTAGGAGAAGTGCTGATCCCATTCAATTGATGGTCTGCCGTGAGTGGGAACCATTCAGAAGCTTTTTGCTGTCAAGCTGATATTTAACAAATGAAAGCAAATGGCTTTTCTTATTCTTGCAGTAACAGGCAGTTCACATGTAGTGTAATCCATCCAAAGGAAAGTGGTGTTTATTCCATCACTTACTAAAAGAAAAAGCAAATATATAAAAGAAAGATTAAATATGTATGAAAAGCTTACAGGAATGAATTTCTGAAATTTATATAGCAATAAAATTGCTTTGTGTGCTTCATATGTAAGAGGATACCAGTCAAATTATTTCAGAATGGGTGAATTTAAGATAAGGCAGTCACTGGCATCTTGAATGTATATGTTCAAGCTTCCAGAGAGGCAATCTGATCAATTGTAAATTAATACTAAGCTGCATCAATTTACAATTACAATACACTTTCCAAAGTTGTCTTACTGAAGTGTGGGAGTTCCAGTATCCCATAACATCAAGGCCAGGGTGACAAAAGTGGAAATAAAAGTATTCAGGATCTTGTAGCTTTCCTGAACACCTAGTTCTGAATTTAATTTTTATTCCTGTACTTTACCTAGAACTTGTTTTTACAAGTGTTAGAAGAAAAGCTGCTTAAGCTGTTATGTATGAGCAAAATGGTACAGTGAATCTCTTACATTTCAGTGACATAATTAGCAAGAGGCTGTCATCGATGTCTGTGTAGTTACACTTGTGTGAGATAAGATCAAGGTCTGTTCCAAAGAGACATGTGTGTGAGGAAAGATCAAGATCCATCCAATTTTTCAGTCATCACAAAAACAGACAAGCTATCAAAAAGCCCAACCACTTAACTGATCTTTCTCTCCAACTTCTGAGAAAGAAAAATTGGTTTTAAAAATTAAAAGGGAATCCCTCAGTGAACGACATACTGTATTTAAAGAAAGCTGTTTGGAAAGTTATGAACTATTTATAGCAAAACAACTATTTCACTCAGCCACTCTCTGGGTTCAGCATTATCAGATTAAACAAAGTGGAGAGCAGCAGCCAGAGCATTCCTTTGTCCAGTGGCTGCTCAAAGTTACATTGCAGGACCTGGATGTTAATCAGCACAAGGGATGCCCAAGTTCCTTGCTTTGTGAGCTTGTATTTCATGCACTGAAAAAAGCTACATTTTAGATGGCACAGTTGCAACCCCAGGATGAGATCCCAAAACCTGAATACAGAGAGTTTCTGCATATTTGCTTAAAGGACATTTGTGGCAAGAGATAAGCTTTTCATGTGTATTAGACTTGTCTGTAGGTGATACAAAGGAGAGTTTGTTAAGCAGCCTCCTTCTGTATTCAGTGTGGAGCTGGAAATGAAAAGAGCTACCTGCAGGGCAGAGTATCATCTGGTGATTGATCAGCCTAGGAAAACCTGGGAAAAGGAAGGCACTACAGGAAAACAAGTCCTGAAGTTTTGAGGGGTAATCTAGGGGTGCAGGTTATTCATTTCTCAAAGAAATTAGAGTTGTGTTAAAGGTGGATTTCAGATATAAAAACAAAGTAACTGTTATTTGCTTTGCTCTTGCGTTTACTAGACCATATTAGGGTAACTCTGATGATATTAACTGAATTCCACTGATGCAAAATTGATGTAGGCCATTGGGAAACCAGGACAATATTTTGTGATCAAGGTCTCAAATTAATGGTGGCATTATCATTTTCTTGCATAAATCGTGTTTTTAGTTACAATTGCCTCTATGGGCTAGCTAGGGGAGCTAGGTGTATTGAAGCGTGACACTGTCACTGGGGCATGTAGTGTAAGGATTGGTTGCCTCCCTAGCTTTAACAGCAGGTAGTACAGTAAGGAAACTGTGCTCAGGGGTGCTCAGGAGAAGACTGGAAGCAAGGAGCTTATCTGGGGTCTGCATGAGTTCTGGCTCAGGGCCCACTATGAATTGGAACAGCTTTGGAGCTCCTGTGACATAGAATCACAGAAGCATGGAATCACAGGGTGGTCTGGGTTGGAATGGATGTTTAAAGATCACTTGGTCCAACCTCCTTTCCTTGTGGGCAGGGACGTCTTTCACTGGATCAGGTTTCTTAAAGCCCCATATAACCTTGCCTTGAACACTTCCAATGATTGAGCACCCACAAGCTCTCTGGGCAACCTATTCCAGTGTCTCACTACCCCATCATAAAAAATTTCTTCTTTGTATGCAATTTAAATCTATCCTTTTTTAGTTCAAAACCATTAGCCCTTGTGCCATTATTACAGTAAAAAGTCTGTCCTAATCTTTCTTTTAAGCCCCCTTTAAGTATTGAAAGTTGCAATAAGGTCCCCTGGAGCCTATTGTTCTGCAGGCTGAAAAATCCAGCTGTCTCAGGCTTTCCTCATAGGAAAGGTGTTCCAGCTCTCTGACCATTTTTGTGACGTTCCTCTGGAGCACTTGTACCAGCTCCAAGGACAAGTGGCAGTTAGCTGTGACCTGCCAGCTTCATTTTCTAAGAGTTTATGGAAGTTAAACTGTCCCTTCTACTGCTTCTTTTCTGACTCCCACCTCCACTAAGATGTTTCATTGGAAATAAGGCAAATTCTTAAAAGGTCAGTTGCAGTTTGCTCTAGGAGAAAATGGGATTAGACCAAGGAGATAAAATCTGTCCCTTCAGGTTTTCTTATAGGATCCCAAAGCATTTAATGTCAAAAGTTATGCTATTTATTTTCATTAAAGTTTCCTACTTCTTTTTTAACTTATTTAAGTGTATTACCACCCTTTATGCCCAGGATGATCCCAAGGTGAGGGAGATACAGTCCTTTCGTGTCAGATATTGCTGTCAAAAAACAATTTACCAATATTCAGTCTAACAAAAAGCAAATTTTTTTAATGCATTTCAGAGTTTTCTGATAGTGAGCTAAGCTTATAGCCATGGGTTACAGCTTACAGGAGAGCAGTGTTGACACTATCTGGATCACAACCCAGATCATGGGGTTAGCAATCCACTGACTTCAAAGAATCTGATTTACATCAGTAGATAATATGGTTCTCCCACTGCTTACCTTGACAACAAATGTAATGCTCCATAGCTACCCAGGTTGTCATTGTGCTTTCTCAAATGATACTGATTTATCCTGATTCCCAAAGGTACAACAGAAGCACCTTCTCCATTTTCACCCCCTCCCACACATGGTAATTTCACCTTCTCTTCTGGTGGTATGCTCAGCTCTGATCCATCTGCCCGTTTTTCAGATGTTTACATGTTTGTTCTACTTTGATGGGGTTTTTTTCCAATGAAGATGTTGGCCTTTTTCCCCTATCTTGAATATTTGTTGCAGCATGTTGGCACATTGGATTCTTTGTTAGTCTCAACAGCTGTTTTTCTGCATTGTGACTCTTTGCTCCCAAAGGACTATTTGCTCTCCTAACGTCTTTTCACAGCCACTTACAATAAATCATCTGTCTAAAGGAAAATGCAGCTTTAAACAAGGGAAAATACAAAGGTTTGAAAAACAACATATTAATAAAAAAAAGAAAAAGGAAATTTTCACTGAAATTGTGGTGTCACCTACCAGTTTGGTTTATTCATGGCACTCCTAAGACGAGAATGAGAAGGGACAGAAAGTAGCTTTAGGATGCGTAAAATACTTAAAATCTTCAGAGTAACCGCTTCTATTTTTGCCTGACCCTCAAAAATAAAATTTAGTTAATAATAAAATATATAATAATACTTACTAACCAAATAAAATTATTAAATTGAAAAAACTAAAATCTTTAGGAAGCATGTACAGCATTTTCCAGTGCTGAAGATCTTAATACGGTTTACTGCTCTCTCTTCAGTAACAGCTTCTGGATTAGCATTCAACCCCTATTTGCTCTATGTCCCCTGGAAAACTGGCCAAAACCTGCTCTCAGTAATGACGACGATTGTCTGAATCATTTTGTTCCTGCCCACTTAGCTGTCCCTGCAGCACCATTTGCCTCTTGAAGCACTGTCCTCACGTCCATTTGGCCCTTCCCCATCAACTTCAGTTCCAGAAAGATTTTGGTTGCCTCTATCTACTGAGTGTTATCCATCCGATCTAAAACTATATGCCATGTGAAATTTCATCCACAGCTTTTAAATGGGAAGGCACTAGTGTTTGATCCTCACCTGGTATTGATACGCATCACTGTTATGATTTATATCATTATATAATACCTAAACTCCTAGCATTCATACAGATATTAGCTGCCAAAATCGTGCCAGAAAAGAAGGGAGTGGGCAGGGAGGGAGGGAAAATGGTAATCTAGAATGATTTCATCTCAGAGTGTGGGTGTCATCTCATTAAATTGCTTTTTAAAAAATATTTTGATGTTAACTGTGGAAAACATCTTTGAGCTATGTTATGCTTAGTAGGGCAGGGTAAGATGAACTTGTAGATGTGTTTATAGGAATGGTTCTTATGGCATTTTGTGGCCTTGGGGTACCTTAGTAGGAACCCACACTGGAAATAGAGTGGTCAAACACAGAAAGGGACATACCCAGCTCCATGAACTAATGTCAAAAGAGTGATGAGAAAAACTGACTCTTGTCCTTGGCTGCGGCATCCTGGCATCCTCCACGGACAGTGGGAAGAAGTACAGCCTTGAGTGATTTGCCTGAGATTATGAAGGACACATTTCATACAGTTGGGAACAGACCATATGTCTCCTGAGCCACAAGCTTACACGTTAACATCTGGGCAATCTTTCCCCTGTGCATAATGCTCTGCATCCTAAGAAAGATGTCAAGCCATGTTGCATACAAGAAAACTGAGAGGTAGACTGCAATGTTCCCAGTGTCCCCAGTGTAATTCCCTTAGGCTTCAAGAGCACAATCAGGACCCCAAAAGTGTATTATTTCTTTATCTCTTTGTAAAGAACAACCCCTCTATGGAGGTTCCCAACAAGTCTTTCGCATATCCCAAGTCAAACAGCCTCACTCAGATTATTATAGAATCACAGAATGGCTGAGATTGGAAAGGACTTCTGGAGAGCATCTGGTCCAACCTCCCACTCAGGCAGGGTCTCCTAGAGCTGATTCCCCAGGACTATGTGCAGAGAACTTGTGAGTAGCTTGTCTCCAACAGGGACATTCCACAGTCTCTATGGGAAACACACTACGGCTCAGTCACCCTCACAGTGAAAAAGTGTTTCCTGATGTTCAGGGGGAGCTTCTCTCGTTTCAGTTTGTGCTCTTCACCTCTGGTCATGTCATTGGGCACCACAGAAAACAGCCTGGCTCCATCCTCTTTGCATTGTCCCTTCAGGTATTCATACATATTGATAAGATCCCCCTGAGCCTGCTTTTCTCCAGGCTGAATAGTCCCAGCTCTCAGTCTTTCCTCATGTGTGGGATGCTCTAGTTTCTTACCCATCTCTGTGACCTTTTCCTGGACTGTCTCCCATATGTCCATGCCTCTTTTGTACTGAGGAGCCCAGACCTGAACACAGCACCCCAGGCTTTACCAGTCTTGACTATCATGAACATCTCCTGCTTCCCTATAGCCCTTCTCTAGGGTACTATATTCTCCCAGTGAATCTAAACAAGTTGAATATCACAAGTTTGTCTCCCTCAAGTCCTGGTGCTCCTGTAATCCTTCACTAGAGAGCTGTTACTTCTCATCAATATGAAAATAGTGAATGTTTGTGACTGTAACAGCTGTGTGGGGAATTCGATGGTTTCTCACACTTTCCCAGGAGGTGATCTCCTTGCTCAGGTACAAAGAGAAACATTTTTTTCAGTTCACTAAAAACAATACATTGCACATTCCTACTCCCCTCATATAATAGTCTTCTTGTTAGCTTGTGTCAGTTACAGTCTACCCTCAGGCCACATCTAGCTGTCCAGTGGTGGTAATTTAGCTGTGGCACAGCACAAATCACAGCAGCAATTCAACTGGTTTTTGCAGCTCTGCACAGTATGTAGGACAGGCATGTCTGTAACACCGGCCTGCAATTGTCCTGTTGTTGCTACAAGCTGGCAGGCATGAGGAGAGACTGAAAAGGTTTTCTTACAGATGTAAAAAGAGCCTCATTATATTTTGACCTGAAATGTGCAAAATGAATTGTCTATCTGGATATTAAGAAACAGGACCACATGCCGGGGAGAGTAACTTAACTTGTAAAGAAAAAGGTTTAACAAAACACCTGTGAACTTAATGACATTGCTTCAATTTTAACCCAGACCACAGTTCTAACGTTTTAAGTATTCACTAGCCACTGCAAAGCGCTATGGGAACATGAGGCCTGACCTGTGGCATGCTAAAGAAACAGCAGGCTTCAAAGGACTTCCATGTCAGTCATCACACTACTCCAAACGTCACCATGCAAAAAATTCTTCAATAATATAGAAGCTTCTTGCAGCAGAAATTATCAGCAGCATGCAAAACATTAATTCTGACCCCCCAAGCCTCATAGTTAAGCGATACGTAGAAATCTGATAGCACAGGATAATAACATCGTGTCTTAAAATCCCTAAAAGCACTGTAGAAGTTGTGTTACAACATCTGCACAAAGATATGCAGAAGAAAAAAAACATATTATCATGGCATTTAGTCCTATATTCTTAATAAAATGGCATTCACGTAATTTGCTCCCCATTTTAAAGATTAAGTTCCTTTTTAAAATATAAAATGCAATGGTGTTATATTACTGCCTTATTAGTGACCGACTTCTTTCTGCTTTATACGTGATGTCAGAGAAAGGCATCCATGGCATCCTATGGAGTGGCAGTGGGGGAGGAAGGCAAAGAGGGGAAATCAGGGACAGGAAGGAAGGAGGAAATGAATGCAGGGGGGAAGGAGAGAGGCAGAGAAAGAAAGAAGGAATGAAAGGAGGGAGGGGAGAAGGGAGGAAGGGAGGAAGATTAGAAATAAAAAAGGGAGAGATTTCTGCACCCAGGAATCCGTGAAATTCTCCTGTTTTTTTTCTCTCCTGCCTATTGAAGTCTGAGCACAAACAGAAAGACCTCACACAGATGCTTCTCTCAAAACTGTAGAAATAAAGTTTAATATAATTTGATGATACCTTGTGGGTTTGTTTTCTCAGTGAAGGAACATGTCAGACTTAAGGAGTTTATTTCTATAAATCCTATTGAAGGAAAAAAATCAAAACCCCAAACCTGTTTGGAAATTCTCAAACTAAATCCTCAAAGCACTCAAGAGTGAAAGGACTTACAACTCATCTGCCAAAAACTATGTGAACTCTGCTCACTGAATCTCTGACTCCATAAAAGACTGATGTTGTTGCTTTGGGGTTTTTTTAACTAGTAGGACCTGATTGTCTTATCTTCTTTGTGTATGTACCAGACACCACAGCAATGGGCTGTGGGAGAAAATAAACTTGCCAAACAATAGCACAATTGCTTCAGTAACTGTACATTTAAATCAAGAATTGCATTTATTTACAATCTTAGTTTGAAGGAAATTTTCTCCAGCCTTTTATGACATTGCTCATTCACATTTTAACTGACCTGGTCCTCTTCTGGAACATGAGGAGGCTGCTGTTACATGTTCCAGTGAAGCCACCTCTGTATTCAAAGCACATAGAGTTTAAGGAATTATGACCCAGTGAGATGGGTGCACTCTACAGTTTCTCCATTGCTCAACTCAACTACACAGCTTACACTACTATTCAGTAGCACTCAGTGCTACTCACTATGAGTATCTGGTCTCTGCAGCCGATTATAAGTTATAAATAATGATGCAAAAAAGTAAAAGGGTTTTCGGAAAAGGCTGCAATATCTTTAATTGGTTTGTATATGCCTCACAAGAGCCTGATTTTTAGGAAATAATAGTTTTCAGTTGGATGAATCGACAGAATTCTTAAAATGATTGGCAGCATTTTATAGCAGATACACATCAGGCCTGATTATGTCAGCAACACAAGCTGCCCCTATAAACTTTGAGCTGGAATACAGACTGCAAACCAGGGAAAGCTCTATAAGGTTATCTGACTGATCATTATATCACTTTTGCTATGCAATGCATGTAATTATACTGTTACATAATATGTCATTTAAGTGTTGGCATTGCATTAACTTTTAGTATTGGAGAAAATCTGTGTTACCACTTTATTACTCAGAAAGCACACGAAAGCAGCCTTTCTGTAATTTAATTTTTCCTTCCAAATACGATCCAATCACGGCTTTGTGATGGGCAGTGAGTAACCATCTGATCCTTTACTTCATTGTTCCTGGAGCTTGTTTAGACTGAGGAATCAGAATTTTGAAAAGGGAAAGCTCCCTTTCTCCTATGACCTTCCCCATGCTCCCAGGATTAAACCACTGCAAACAGAATTAAGTACAGGCCAGTAGCACACATGAGGTTTCTCCAGATGTTATTTGCTCTCTGTTTATCTTCTGTATGAAGTTGTCACTGAACACCCTCACTGCTTGCAGAGACCACAACTTAATTCTTGACTTCCTGCAGCAAAGGATCCACATGGTAGGCACAATTCACCTCACATTTTCCCTACACTCATTATTCATCACTGCTTGTCATTGGAAAAACAAAATGTTTGACTGACCCTGCACAGTCCCTCATTCCTCATTCCTCTTTGGGTTGAATATACCTCTCAAAATATGTGCTGATTTGCTGAGGAGCACAACCGGCATCTACTTCTGTTCGGCAAGCTCCTATCTGTTGGCACTTGGCTGGAGTCCTTACTTGGTTCCTTAACTCCTAGTTTTAACACTTTCCACTCCATGCCTCTCACTCTCCCCTTCTTTCAAATTGTATCTGGACTTTCTCTTCCAACTTGAACTCTTTTCCCTGCTTGCCCTGATCCTGGGCTGCTGAGCTGATTGTTCCAGCCCTCATGCCCATCTTTAGGAAGAATTGCAGCTGGTGATGGAGAAGGAAAACAGGAGGGGAGGAAGGGGCAGGAAAGTGAGGAATGGGGGAAACATGGGTGGGGATGAAAGGAGGCAAGGGAATAGGGTAGGGAGGAGAGTAGACAGGAAAGGCAGAAAACATGAAGGCAGGATGCAAAGAAGCAGGACAAGAAGTGGAGGCAAAAGAGGCAGCGTAGGCAAGAGGCAGGAAGCAGGACAAGGAGGAGAGGCAGGGGAAACAAGGGAAGCAGAGGAGAAAGGGGAAGTAAGAAAAGTAGGGCAGGCAGGGCAGGGAGGAGAAGCAGGAGAGGCAAGGGAAGTAGGACAGGCAGGGAAAGCAGGGATCAGGGCAAGAAAGAGAGGCAGGGCAGACAGGGAGCAGGGGAAGGAGGCAGGGAGGCAGAGAGCAGTGAGGTAGGACACGCAGGAGAGGCAGCCAGGGGAGGCAGGGAGCAGGATAAGGGAACAGGGAGGAAGCAGGCCAGGTATGATGCAGAGGAGGCGGGGAGCAGGACAGGAAGGGAGCAGGGTGTCAGGGCAGGCAGGAGAAGCAAACAGTGGAGGCACGGGACATGGAGACAGGGGAGGCGGTGAGCAGTGGAAAGAGGCAGTCAGGGCAAGCAGATCAGGCAGGAGGCAAAGAAACAGGCAGGACAGGCAGGAAGCAGGAGATAGTGTGGGCAGGAAGCAGGGCAGGCAGGTAAGTGGGGAGGCAGGAGGCAAATGGCAGGGAGCAGGGCAGACAGGAGGCCGGGCAGGGAGCGGGGCAGGGAGCAGGGCAGGCAGGAAGCCGGGCAGGGAGCGGGGAAGGCAGCAGGGCAGGAGTCAGGGAGCAGGGCAGAGAGCAGGGCGGGAGCAGGCAGGGAGCAGGCCAGGGAGTCGGCAGGGAGTAGGCAGGGAGCAGGCAGAGAGCAGGCAGGGAGCAGGCAGAGAGCAGGCAGGGAGGGAGGCAGAGAGCAGGCAAGGAGCAGGCAAGGAGCAGGGCAGGCAGGGAGTAGGCAAGGAGTAGGCAGGGAGCGGGGCAGGGAGCAGAGCAGGGAGCGGCCCAGGGAGCTGGGCAGGGAGCGGCCCCTGTCCGCAGCGCAGCGGGGCTGCGGCCGGAGCTGTCCGCCCGGCGGTGCTGAAACGCCGCAGCCGGGCCCGGCGGCGCGGGAGGGGTGGGGGTCGGGAATCGCGGAGAGCCGCCCTGCTGCAAACCGAGAAAAGACGAATGCAAATACCTGCACAGCGCCAGGCAGCCTGCCGTGGGGCCGCGGGGGCTGCGGGGGACGGTCGGATTTTTGTCCCCCTGTAGGTGTCCTTGCTGTCGAGCTGGGTGGGTGAGAAAGCTCTCCCGGCTCCCAGGTTCAGGCTCAGATCTCTCTAGAAAACTGTGAATGAGCGAGCGCCAGCTCCACGGGTATGATTTTTTTTTTTTTTTTTTTTTTTTGGTAGGAGGCGTGTGCACCAAAGCCTGGGTCCTTCCACTCGGCGGCTGCCGTCCCCCTGGGTCCTAAGCCCTCCTGACGCCCGCACGGCTGCCTCCCCGCGCTCCCCGGCCGCGGGCTCGGCGCACCACCACTGCCGAGGGACGGTGACAAAGGAGCTGCGGGCTGCTGACAGCCCGGAGAGCCGCAGCAGCAGCAGCACAGCCGGCCACTGCTTGCTTAGCAGAGACGGCTTTCACCTCGTGGCATGATCTCCGCCGCCTGTTTTCTCACATCACCCCTCTCTCAGGGAAAGTCGGAGGGAGCAGAACATCCTAGCGGCATTTACAGCAGCCACAGAAAGGGTAATCCTAACGTACCGTGTGTTATAGATGGGCTGCCTTAACGAACATGGCAGCCAGCGTTTGTAAGAGAAGTTTGGCTGGGTCTGGCTACAGGTACATCTAGCTCAGGGTGCTGTCACCAGCAGCAGCCACAGCAAATGACTGGTGGAAAATATAAAACCAGGACAAGCTTCACCCCCGCACTCTCTCAACCGCTCTGCCAAGCATTTTAAGTTCAGGGATTTCCCCAGCAATGTGATGCCTGTGTTTTTAGGATGAGTTCGTCCTCCTTGAACTTTCGCAGAGTCTCCTAGGACACTTATAAATTTCTAGAACATCCTTCCATAACGTCCTTTGACAAGGATCTCCACAGGCCATCTGCCTACTTCACAAACTATCACCTCTCTTTTGTGATAGGGATCTCTTAAGCTTTAGCTAGCATGGTAGAAAGGACAGGAGAGGGGAAAGTCTCTCATTAAGTTAGGTCCCAAAAATCACTTTCTATATGAGCCTCGTAAGATCTCTTCTAAGCTGTACTTGGAAGATACTGGGTGACTTAATGGCTTTGGCAACCAAATTCACATGCAATTGCTCTTAGCAACACAGCAAACAAATGTACCAGTAAAGCACATTTCTTCTTCTGCTATCCCAATTTGCTCCACATTGTGGAGTTAGTTCCTGGGAAGTGGTGGATTAATGTCAGCTGACTGTCTTGATCTCTTTGCTTTGGACAGCTTTCTTGTGCCAGTTACTGAAAGATCTTGCATAGCAAAGAACTGGGTGATAAACAGTAAAGATAGGAAAAAACTTCTATATAAGAAATGGGTGAACAGTAGGATTCTTCAGCATGGAAAAAAAGAGATGAGTAAGTCTGGATAAAATAGTGGTGTGGTTTTTTCATAATTTACCATATTTCATAATAATGAGCAGCATGAGGAAGATAAATTGGAACAATATCTCAATATCATTTACAGTTCAAGGAGTAGGAGAAAAGAAACTCACAAGGGGCCAGTTTAAATCAAACCAAAGGGCATACTTCACAAAATATTCAGTGAAGCTGTAGAACTCATTTCCACAGGAATTCAGGCTTCAGAGATTTGTTGGACATATTCATGAAAGAAAAATACATTAAGGGCTTTTAAATGTGAAGTCATGACCTCTGGCTCAGGAAGTCCCTGTTCCACAAATTGCTGAAGGCTGGTGTAATATGTGGGAAAGAATTACTTGCCCTGCTCTTATTCTTTGCTTTAGCTGTCCACTGCTAATCACCATTGGAGATTGGCACTGGGCTAGATGGACCTTTGATCTGAACCAGTACTGGCTGCTCTTATATTCCTACATACAAAGTAGACACAGCAGGAGCCCTTTCAGCTTTGCTGTCCCTCGAAAGGGGAAGAGCCAGTGGTTTTCTCCTATTTGAAAGAGCGTACATCAGGAGTCACTTGCTTTTTAAAGGAAACCCCACAATATTCATAAGCAAAGGCAAAAGGAATCAATGGGGAAGATGCCTTGTGCTTTTAGAATGATTTCCATACACAACCACTAATTTAACCCACACCAGGTCTGAAACTGGCATACAAGATGTTTGCATCCTGTGACTCAATCACATTGACTGGAAGAGGTGAAGCAACAGCTCAAAGGCAGAGCTCAACATTCTCGCAAGAGCATTTGTCCCAGCACTTGATGGGAGAACATTTTGAGCCCCAAAGAAGTTAGTAGTCAGTTAGTAAGTAGTCTGAGTAGATCATTATAGAGATCAGTTTGGAAATAAAACAATAAGCACTCCGTTTTCACAATCCTGTTGCAAGCTTCCACTCCTGCACATATGATAAAGATTAATGTACTAGCTACTGTAACTATGCAGTACTTGCCTGGAAATTGTTAATAATATTAAATGGAATGAACATGAGTCTATAAAACAGCTTCCTTAGGCAGTCAAATGACTTGCCAAATTTGAAGTATGCTTAATATTTAGGGATTTAATATTTTTATTTGGTTTGTTAATTGAAGTTGGGGTTGAGTTTTTTTTTCCTTTTGTGTTGCTTTTAGGTGACCAGTGCCTGCTGATCCACTGGATGATTGACATGTAGCACAATGCTATGGTAGAAGCAAGTCTATTACAGCAGGGCCTTATATTGATCCCACTGCAAATATTCTCAGGTTTCTTTCTTATCACCACTTCATCACTTTCTTTCTGCAAAGTCTTCTCTGTACGCTGAGGTCATGCTTCAGATCTTCTCATTCTTTTCTTTGCCCTAGTCATTACACTTCATCTGAAGTTATGATCTCAGAAACAGCAGGGCTGAAGGTATAAAACCTTCAGTTTCATAAAGGTATGTCAGGGACATTAGGAACTCCCTTGCTGATGTGCACGGGCTGGAGCTGCATCCTTTTCTCATCTGCAGTGTTGAATATGCATAGCTAAGGGGAGAAAAATGTGCCTGTAATCATGGTTTGTCACCAAAGACATTAGAACTGACTGAACACGTGGAGAGAACAGATCAGTTTGGAAGGGGGAGGATATTTTATGCAGCCTTTTCAGAAAGTGAAGTAGAACTTTGATATTAAATTTATTCTAACCTGGCCCTCCCTGTCATCACACATTTTGATTCTCTGTTTTAATGAAGAGCAGTGAAATAACAAACTTGGATAGAGTATATTTTCACCACCAGTAGAAAGGATCCATGGAAGAGCGGAGTGGTTGGTTGCTCCATGGTGTAGGTGTGATAAATAGTTTCTACTGAATCTACTGTCTTTGCAGCAAAACATTTTGTCTTCACTCAGTGACATTGCTGTAATTTTGACTCCCAAGAAGTGCCATGAAGCTAGGAGCTAGTTTGCATGGTTTTTCAGCTCTGATATTTTTTTCCTTTGATACAAAGCCCAAACTATTGAAATATTTTAATTCATCACAGTAAAGAAGTGGAAAACTGTTGTCACTCTGCTTTCAGAATGAAACTCATATATATATCTACATTATACAAAAGCATATTGATATTCAGCATCTTATAGGTGATGGTGTGAATTATTGTGAATGATGAGCATATATAAGGAGACAAACAAATCTTTGGTGTAATTCAGTATGTATCTAGCATCACTTACATTTTCAACATGATTTCTCCAATATTTAAAATGTTCTTTACAACTTGTGAATAGGGTATTTGAGAAAAAAGAAATAATATAGGATGTCCTTGTATCTTTAAATTTTCTTTAGCGAACAATTTGCTGCAAGTTCCTAAAATTAACAGTTAATTTTAATAATTAATTGGGAGCTCATTCTTTTTCCCTAATCTACAATTACCATCTGTTTTTTTTTCCTTTGAAAGTAACTGCATTGAAAACCCCAGTAGATTAAAAAATAATAATGCTAAAACTGCTTAGACCCAATAAATCATTATTCTTAAGGGAGAAGTAACTCTTAGATCACAGTTCAGAGGGACTCATGTTATAAATCCTCCCAGGTTTTCTGAACCTTTAAAATATTTAATAATTTATACCCAAGAATGCAAAACATATGCAAATGGGTTGTTCATATGATTTATTCAATGAGAAGGGTCCAGTTTTTGCCATTTTCACTCTTGATGGAGAGAATTCATTCTTTTGCTGAGTTCACAAGCTGTCGCCACTTCTGACACTCTCAGAATAGCATGTAGCTAGGACACAAGCAAAGTTTAGGCCCTGAGCATGTAGAGGCGTAAAGCAGAAATGTTCCCATCTCCACAGGAGTCCCAGGAGCTGGCAAGGAGAACCAGCACAGAGCTGAAGGCCAGCCGCACTAGTCACGTAAAGTCAAGCTTTCAGAACTGTGACACAGAATTTCTCCCCTCAGCTCTTGCCTAACTCTGAACTGGTCTAAATCCCATAGCTGGCTTATTGTGGGATCATGAAGCTCCTCGTGTAGATCCAGCCTGAGTAGCTTGGTACCAAAGATCAATCAGTATTCAAAAAACAAGTGTCTCTCTGATGGCCTAATCATTTGGGTGTTGTAAACATTGACTTTAGGCCCAGATGTGATGTACAAGTCAGGTGCGGGTTTGGCCTTGCTTTTACTTGGCAGCATTCACTGTGCTGACTTTAGTGAGATACTTGTGATTTAAACCACCTGGGGACCTGCTTCTACTGAGTTCAAGTATTCACAAAGACAGTGCTACTCTGTCTAAACAATAATGATGCTGTCTTGCTAGACCGTTAAGTGTCCTTTTGCAGAGGGAAATAAATTATGAGATGTCATGTTTTGCATAGTTAGCGCCTAAATGATACAACCTTTTAAGAATAACACATCAAAACTTAGCCTTACTGCCTGAGAAAGTGACTGTCAGAGCTAATGTTCTTCCTGTCCAGGAGTAAGACAACCTGAGATAGGCAGGAATGACAAAGAAAGATCCTCACAGAGAGGCAAGTGGTTCAGAAAGTAGATGGGTCTAGCAAGAAGGTGTAGGATGGCTGTTACAGAATTATTTCAGAAAACTCCTCTTGGGAAAAACCTGGCTGCTTTCTGGTGCCTTACTATATTGGGATCAACTGAGTTTGCACATAAGGAATACTTAAATCTGAATTCTAACATACTGATCTTGGATATGATTTGTTAAAATCTTGAAATACATGCACTGTTTAATGTTAATTCTCCAGTTAATTCCTTAACTTCCCAAACTGTGTTGTATGTTTTCCTCAAATTGTAACTTGCTCCTATGCATTTGTTAAAAATAGCTTGAATTGTTGAGCTCAAAGTGCAAGAATATAACTTCTGAAATAATAAAAAAGGATTTGAAGGCTGGTAGTTTGACTGGAATAGTTAGAGGTGAGAGGAATAATAGGATACTCATCTGATTGCTTAGTTTGTTATGTGATGATTTATTTTTGAAATATTTTAAAATGAATGATGTACATAAATGCATACAGCTTGGGATGGCAATAAGATAAATCAGCAACAGTAATAATGACTGTGAGCTCTTGCATGTGTAAACAAGCATATGTGCAATATAAATTCAATTATCTTAATGTCACTGAGGATATAGAATAATTTCACATTTGTGACTGAATAGCTGCAGAGAGTTTTGTTGGAAATAAGAACAGATGGAGGACACAATCTTATTCTGGATAGCTGAAGACTACTGAAAACCAAAGTATTTGAATCTATATGCATACATGTACAAAAGTAGAGGCAAGTATCATGGCTGCAGTCCTCAGCAGATATAAATCAACATAACTCCACTGACTGTGTTTCAGATGTGCTAATTTACACTAGCCAGCAAGGGGGTAAGTGTGTGTATATAAAACAACTATTACACCTGTCAGCAGGCAGTTGTTTTACATTAGCACTTCATACAAGAAGGTTAGGATGCAACAATTTGCTGAAGCTACTCTGCAGTAGAGTTTTATCCCTCCTGGGATGCAGCACTGGAATCAGGGTGTAAACAGCATCACCATCATCTTGCAAACACTGGGTATAGTTTAATGCCATTGGGGAGCCCCAGCACAATCCATCTAGAATATATATCAAGCAGAGGGGCATACAGCAATCATGTACTTTTTAAAAGGCAGGAGGCTTCTCGGTTGTCATAGCTGGTGAGCCCCCAGGGAGGTGAAGCTGCTGCCATCCTGATTCCCAATATATGCTGATTCAGTCATTAAAATGTGCATTCATCTCCCTTCTCCCAAAACCTAGCTGTGAACAGCAGGTTTAACTAAATTGCCAATAAGAAAGCCTCTCAAATCATCTGCAGTCCTGACTGGCAGCCTCACAAGCAGATGCAGCGACCGATCCTGAGGCAAACGGAGTCTGTTCAGCAGCAGCTTTACACTTCTGTGTGTACCAGATAGGGGGGTTTGTTATCATTAATGAGTGAGTACATTGAAGATGGAGGAAGGAGGGGCAGGGGAAAGATGAGAAAAACAGTTGGGAAGGGGAAGGTGAGACTATTGGAAAATTCTCATTACCTTGTCCGCAGCAGTACCCTCTCTGCAGTTGTAGGATAAAAGGAACAACCCTTTCCCTTAAAGTGTCCCTAGCTTCAGGGTGCGGAAAACTGTTAATCAGCTTGTTCTCATGCAGCAGAGACCTGCAGGAGGTCTTGCTGGAGAAGTGCCAAGGACTGTCACTTCACACATCCTGAGAATTCTCCCCTTCAGCTGAGGTTTTAATGGCTTTGGGACATGTCTGCGTGTGTGTGTGTGTGTGTGTGTGTGTGTGCATATGTGTATGTATAAGAGATAAAATGTATTCCCCTGCCACTCTTCCATGTCTCAAAATACAGTACTGCAAATATGCACTTTTTCTTATGTATACACATGAAAGAGGGTTTCAGTAACCAGTTGCAAAAGTGCTAGAAAGGACACCTGATTCTGGCAGCAAGTCCTCTCTCTCTCAGATATTGTTGGAGTTTATCACAGCTGCCAGATCATCTCAGGAGGGGCATAAAGTCCCAGAAACTCTTCAACCAGGTGTTCAAGCTCAGTTATTGCCTAACTAGCTGGACATAATTAGCCTTGCTTCCCCTTTAGTAAAAGGTCAAGATTTAACTTTGGGCTGTGAGGACTGTGTCTGGCCCCTCCTGATACGGGACTTACAATCAATACCATGACAGCATGCAGCAGTCTGCTCCACACTAATGCTGAGGTTAAGTTGTTGGTCTTCCACTCTTCTTATGACGTGATGCACACTCTGTCTGCATTGGGCAAAGCCTAGAAACAGCCATTAAACCGAATTGTCCCTTTCCAAACATTGGATATCTCATTGCAGAACAGAGGCTGGCTAAGTCCTGTTCCTGAATATTACTTGCCGCAGACCCACAGCACACTTCAGGAGGTGTCACGTACTCTGCATGGCTGAATAACCAGATGATGGAGTGGCTCAACATGGGCACTTGTATGTGACAGAGTTGCAGTTTCTCTCCTCTTGTCTGTATTTTTTTTCATATGGTACTGCAGTAGAATGTGAAGAGACGACAAGTATCTACTTGTCGTAGACATTGCTGAAAACCATGTGCTTCTCAACATCTCTGGAAAGATACAGACAAGTATAAAACATGAAGAAAAACAGCAGGGCATGTAGGACTCAAAATATATTTTGTAAAAAACTCTCCTGAATTCCAAACTAATCTCCATAATCCCATATGATGGTGAGAGCTAGAATCATGGAATCATAAAATGGTTAGGGTTGAAAAGGACCTTAAAACCATCTAGTTCCAACCTGCCTGCCATGGGCAGGGACACCTCATACTAGACCGTGTCGCCCAAGACCCTGTCCAACCTGGCCTTGAACACTGCCAGGGATGGAGCATAAAGAAAATACAAAGAAATTAAATGCCTTCAAAAAGAAGTGATCAGGGACTTTAGAGGAAGGGACTTTGTTAGTGAAGAGTTATAAATTGCCAGCCAGTAACTTGTCTCTAGCAGGATCAGAAGGAAGACAAGTACTTTAGATCTCCAAAGAAATGACTCCACTCCAAGCCATGGAGATTGAGACAACTGGTGAAATATATGTGCCCAAAAGAGACCAGTGAAGAACATTTGTCAGTATAATTGGTGTTCTAGTGAAGAAAGCATCAGTAGTTGACAGCAGTTAGTGGGAAATTTATTCTGCCTCGTTTGAACCATCTTCAGTGTGAAAAGACTAGTCTGTTTAGGGAGAAAATATTTCCACACATTAGAAATTAGCACCATGTTTCTGAATGCCCAGTTGAGTCTGCTGACTTTCCTTCCTACAGACAAATGTTTACAAATACAATGGAAGATCACTGCAAATGATGCAGAAACTAGAAAATAACTCCAGTAATTCCATTTCATTTTCTATGACAAAAGTTCTGTGCCAAGTTTTCTTAAAAAAAATATCACTGACACCCAAAGCTTGAATTAAATATGTGTTTTATCCATAAAGGATTGATGAGATGACTTGTTAAAAAATAGCACATTCTCTAACAAGTAGTAGATTTAAGCCAAGAAGTTGGTGTAATGCTGTTACAGAACAAATCAGGGGCTAAGAACTTTTTCTGGGTTCATTTGGGGAAAAAAATGTAAATAGAGGATGGTAAAAAAGTTTAGCTACATTTTAAAGCAAGTTTATTTTCCTCCATAATTTCACAGCTAAATCTCTCTTTTCTGTTGGTTACAAAGCTCTCTTTATTTTCAGCCCAAGTTTATTATTTTTTCTCCCTGTTTGCTGTGTCGGTTGTTTTTCCTAACATTGCCCTTCTGGGGGACAGGACAGCTACAAACCTAAGTGTTTATTTATAAAAAGTGATCAAGTTTCTAGCTAATTTTATTTTTTTCAACCAAGAAAACTACATCTGGGAGGACACGTCTCTGTTGCATGATGGGCTTGCACTGTCTGGGGCTGATGAATCCATCAGGTAGGGCACAGCACTGTGCAGGGAACGGATCCAGGCCCGGGGGCAGGATAGGGACGTTCGCATGGTTATGTTGCCTTTCATTCACACAGAAGAAAATCCCTATCTCCATCTCTAAGAAAATCCCAGTAGCTGATACCAGGGATTACTAAATCTGTCCTTTTCAAAAAAGGAAAACAGGTGACATTTCACATGATTTCTGATTAGCGTCTCGTAGTGACACAAACACATCTCTGGCTTTACTGGCTATACCAGAAGAGGTATTTTCTAGCTCTGCCACTTGTTTTTTTTTATGACAACCCTACACTGGTGTCGCGCAATTCTCCTGTAATCAGCAAGTGCCCCAGGGTCTCCCTCCTTCTCTGTCATTTTCATCTGAAACTCCCAATTTGCAGAAGTTCATGTTATAAGCTCGTTAAGTGCATGACTTTGCACATTATGCAATTAAATTTCATCCCATTACTAATACTCTACTCTCAAGGTCATTTAGTTTTTCCTGTACAATATTACAGTCTGCCTCTCTGTTGAGCTTTGTGTCATCACCAAACTTCATTAGTACACGCCAAATTCTTATCCCAGAGTCATTAATGAAGATGTTAAAAAATCAATCCCAAATGTTTAAGGATTTCCACTAATGGTAGTTCTTTCCAGACCAATTATTTTTTCTCTTCTTTTGCTGATTCTGAGCTCGTATTTCTTGCTACTTTCTTCATGTAACCTCTACAAATAATAATTTCCTATAAGGTATTGGTAGTTAGCTACAGTACAGACAGATATTTAGCTTTGGGTTTTAGTGGTGTTTTTTCTATATTTTGCACAGATTTAGTAATCCGTGATATCAGAAAGTATAACAACCATCTGACCAATTTACCACTGCTAATTTTATACTACATTTTATCCTGGATTTTACTTAATTTTCAGCTTTTAAATATTCACCACTTCAATATCTGTGCTAATCTTACATCTAATTCAGATTAATTTCTTGTTTCTGGATTAATTTCTGGATTATTTTAGTGTGCTTGCTGTTTTCTAGTCAGATGGTGTTCCTCCATGCTCCATTAAAAAAACAGGATGTTTTACAGATTTCAGTGTCTAAATTACCTTGTTTCTCTAAAGAGAATGGCAAGAATTCTTACACACAGATGTGGTCATTTCTGTCACTGTGCATTCACTTCCATAAGCCTTTGCTTTTATCATATCAAAATCATCTTTCTTACTGAAAAATGAGCAGGAGTATTAATTTGGATCTGGAAATGTATCATTATTATCTTTCATTTTTCACCCATCCTCACTACACAGTGGACTCATTTCCTTATTTATTTGCACAGCAAAAGATTTTTACTAATTTTTCTAATTTTATTTGCAAAAATTTAACCTTGATTTTTAGCAATTCATACACCTTCTGCTTTAATTTTTAACAAAAAGCATGGATTAGAGCCCTTTGCCAGCTCCAAATGGCATACAGTGCTTCCCTCCATTGTCATTTCTAGTGCATTTTATCTATCACTTTTTTTAATAATCCTCAGTGAGATCAGTGGTCTGCCTTGTTCATGCGGCTAGAACTAGGAAGGCATATGAAAACTTGTCCGATCTCACAAGCAGTTGTCACTGCCTTGTCACAACAGAGAGCAGGGAGCTGCAGATTCCTTGGATCCCTGTCACCCTGCTGTTTCCGAAGTGGGGCAGAGCGAGCAAGCATTTCTGGGTAAGGGTGGGATGACAAGTGTGGTCTCATTGAAATCAGTCAAAACCTTTTCAAACATGTGCCAGCATGTCTGAGACTTGTAAAGTCTATCCCAGAATCAACATTTTCTCTCTGCTGCTCTTGGTATTAAGTTACTTATCGCAGACATATCACTACAGGGCATGAGAACGTTATGTACAACAGCTACTACACAGGCATTTGGAAACTGCTGGGGGAACCCATTGGTGTGACAGCTTTGAAGCAACAAAATTAAATCCCTGGTTTATATTCAAGGCTCAGAGGGATGGCTGAACATATGCCACAAACATATAAAGTTGCCACCTCTCAGCAGAGGAACCCTAACATACGGGATATGAATATACTCAGTACTAATTTAGCTTGTTTCCACTGATTTTAAAGCTCAATAGAAGAGCAACACCTCACAGATGCAGCACTCTGAGAATGCACAAATGACTGATCCAATATCCTGCTACCTTGCATAGTCTGAGGAAGTGCATGTGTCCTCATCATAGTTTCTGCTAATTCAATGCCAGTTGTTACTGTTTCTGATAGTAAAAGGAGAATCCTGCAGTACTGATACCCCAGTTCTGCGACTGAGGAGGTCTGTATCTTGTTCCCATTCATCTCACATATCTGCTAAATGACAGTGAACAAAATCATTACTGTGATTGCCTTAAATTTTCTGCTCTGTAGACTGACAATAGTAATGCTAGCTTAGAGCATGGAAATGTTATAGGTCCTAATACTTTAATATGGGTAATGTGTTTTCTGAATAATCAAAGAAAGTGTAGAAGATGACCAGAATATTATTATGGTAAATAGGCTACAAATCTTTGATGATTTGATTATATTTAACTTTTTGAAAACCCAGTGTTTTAATTGTCAAACAACCGTTTTTCTAAAGCAAATGCTGTTGTGTCTTCTAATAGTTAGAAGTGACACCACAAAACAAGGGTTTGAGACAGAGCCAAGATCATTTCTAATGCTTTAAACTGAGAATTTCTCAGCCTTGAAGCATGACAGCCATTCAGGAGTTTATTTTTCTGGCTTTGAAATCTGAGTTGTACTTAGCTATGAGATCTGACAAGTTTCTGCTGCCTCACATCATCCCCGCTCACCTGGCAGTACAGAAGAAGGTGTCTCACACTAATGCTGTCAAGCTAAAGCTCCACTGAGAGGACAGTGATGAACGCCAGTTTAAATCTATTGAGCTTGTGCTGGGAGGGCAATAGATAAAGGCCAGATATACGAAGCAGCAAGAATGATAAACTGAAATGAAAGGCTCCATTGCATATAGTCTTTGAGTGATCAAAATGAGGTTTCTTCACTAAACAGTGATTTTCCTAAATCAGCTTTTCCCCACAAGTCCACATAGCCATAAGGTGCTTGTCTCCTGGAATTATTGGCCCTGGCAGACAATGCCATACTTCTACTAAGAGGAATATGGTCCTGAGAAAATAATAATAATTCTGCAAGGAAACAATCATCCTTTGACTTTTATGCCCCTATGCCCCACTGACTATTCTAGTGACTAACCTCCAACTATGCATGCAAGCTCAGTGTATCATTTCTTAGGTGAACAAATTTCAATCTCAACAAGATGAGCACAGCCAACACTGTAATTGTACAGTGAGTGATTTTAAACACTTTTAATGCTGCCAAATCAAACCCAATTTCCTCCAGAACAATGTTGTTCATTGATGCCCCTTGAAAGATATTTCCATGACATTTAGAAGTAGGTTGTGGATCAATACAGTTGTACTCTGGGAATATTTTAGTTCCTCACATGGTGTAATTATCCATGACCACAAATACACAAAGCCAGCAATTACTGGCCAACTGAACATGTGTTAATTGAAAGTGTGAATGCTCTAAAACAACCAACAGCACCAGTTTCTTAAATAATCACTGCTTTTGGATTGCATTCTTCTTGTGGATGCAGCTAGGATGCACAGTTTTATTGACTACTTCCAGTTTTGAGTCATTGCTCGTATTCCATGCACTACAAGACACAGCCTTTCCTCTATATCTCATCAGCCTTTTCCAGCAAAGGGCAGTGTAATGGCTGTGTGTTGCTGTGTTTCAGCTCCCCCTTGTTGTCTTTACCCACTCTGACTGAAGACCTGCAGGATCTCATACCCATGAATGCCGGCTGCTGGATATTGCGACATTCCCTGGACAGAACACCTTAAAACCCCCATAAAAACGGTGGAAAGAGTCTGTTTCATTAAAGCAGACTAAACCCCTTTTTCATTGTGTTATTTACATTAAGCATGTAAAAAAAGCCAAGTATGTATTAAATAATAATACATGTTTTAAAAAATCAAACCTGCTGTATTGCAAAGCAAGGAGAAAGGCTCCCCACCTGCACAAAAGGAAATTAACAGGCACAACACCAAAAACTGCTTCCTGCAAAGGTGAGAAGAAAAGAAAGCTTAAGTTCAGGAAATGCTTTCAGTATCAGAGATATTTAGCTAAGCCTTAACTACTGCTACGTTTATTGTGAAATGACGAGGTAGGCTAGCCAGCTGATCTGTCAGAAAGATGAAAGAGCCACAGATGACAGAGTCTGGCTGGATGGGGTGGATCTGCCAGTTTTCTAGTGTGGGATATTTCTAAGGGATTTTAGGCATTAATTTTGCTAAAATATCTACTGAAAAGGCATACACCTGTTAACTTGAATTGATGTTCTCCTTGTTATTGAGATGTGGTTAGTGACTTATGGGCCAGCTCTCCTCCCCAGCTTTAGGCTTTGGATTGCTGAGCTCTGGGCAGGAATCCCCCCGGTCTCAGGTTCCTGAGCACACTTCCCCCCCAGCACTTGCAGGAGCCTATTTGACTAAGTTAAAGAGTCTGACTGAGTCCAAAGTCAATTCTCTCACTAATGAGAACTATTGTGAAGAACCACTAGAAGCAATGTCCTGTCCTTCAAGTCTTCCTCTGGGAGCTGCTTTTAAGCTGCAGCTCCTTAGCTTGGCCATGCCTCTGGTGCAAATACCTCCTCAGTCCTGACCCTTACCCTGTCCCTGATCTTTACAGACTGAATTACTTCCTGGCTTGACCCTGGACCAGCCACATCACAATGGATTTGCAGAGCTGTCAGTGGACTAAGGCTGACCCTGATCATTGTCCTTGGACCTGATCCTGACCCTGGCTGTCTGAACTTCCTGACTTCTTGCCACAGACCCTGCCTGCTTTGCCATCACCCTCTGCCCCTAGCTCCCCTTCCTTTGAAGAGCAGCTTGCTGTTGCTTCTCCCTGGCATCTGGAAGGCATAAACCCATGTTCGTTTTTACAGCAAATGGGCCTCAGTATCAGCCCCTAAGTTATTCTGGCTATTTTTTGGTCTTCATCTTGACATTCAGCTTTTGATCACTACTCTATGAAGCTGATGATCCAGCCAATTTTGAATCCACATGACTGCTCATCTGACAAACCCCTCTCTCCAGCCCACACTGCATTATCTTCCAAAGAAGTACACTGTGGGAGATGGTGCCAAAGTCTTAAGAAATTGTTCCTCTCTCATGTACCTAGTAAGAGGATGCCAAGTCATAAGCTACAAAGAGTGACTTTGAACTTCTGGTACTGTGCCACAGTTGCTCACTTACATGGCTATCCATGGTTACTCCCTGCACAGTGCCCTGGCTCAAATACTGTCCCATAAGCATTTTTGCCCCCACACCTGTGTCTAGTGACCCACAGCCTCTCTAACACATAGACACTATTTGTCTGTTTTCAGTTGCTTTTCATCATGAGTCACTTTTAGCCTTCCTAATTTTGAGCCACACAGCGTGGTTTGAGCCTCAAACCTCTTACCATGAAGTGACACTGCTGCTCCCCCTGGATAAATAGGGAAATTCTTCCAGTCCCTCATTTCTGTGATTTCTTAATTCCTTCAGCTATAAGAGTCTGAGTTTTCCTCTGGGCCATGTCAAGCTTCTCTTTTGTCCTGGACACTTCACTTTTGGTTAGATGGTGATTTCTTTAAAAGAAACTTTTAAAAAATTATTTATTTCTTTTTCAATATGCTTGGAAAATGAGACACCTGCAGTACATTTATACCTTTCCAGCAGACTGCTGAGAGTTTGGGCTGCATATAGCAGGCTATGAAATTATAACATATAAAAAGATCTATCATACTGGGTACCTGCTGGAGGCCTGAGCTGGGCAGAAAGACAGGCATAGCCCTCGCCATAACACGTACTGGAACTGCCTTTGGTTAATCTTAGCATCAAAACACTCCTGGGTTTTGTTTGAGAGATACCCAGTTGCTGCTAACCAGAACAGATCCTCAGACAAATCTAGCTTGCATGCTGTGCTACTGGTTAGGGAAACGGGACCCTGGAGTGAAACAACAAGTAATCCAAGTTGACGGGCTAGTGACCTGTTGACCCTTAAATAAAGAGCTCATTGTTGATGCTGCTAACACAGGGAAAAGAGTGATCCAAATTTTCTTAAGTATTTGCAGTGGATGGACGGTCTGTCAGGGAGCAAGACAACTTGATTGACATCTCTTGGTGAATGAAGAGAAAAGACTGCATTGGCCAAGTGTCACTTGTATTCCTGCCGTAGGTCACTTAAGGCATATTTTATCAATTTGTCATTGCTGTATTTTGCTCAAATGCTCCATTAAGTGTTAAGTTAAAGAAATAACTAAATGCTGCTTTATTCTTTTAAGGTCAAATGGAATCATAGAACTTCAGAGTTTACTTTTGATTTCCTTTTGATGAGGGCTTACAGCAGACTGATACGGCTGAGTTTTGGAGCATGGGAAAAATAGCAAGAAGGAAAAAAGTGGAAGTTTCACGCATAGAGTTTCTAATGTAAAAACTCCAGGTAGAACCCTCCACGCCACTCTTTTTCTGAAATCTTTGTGACAGATTTTAATAACACAGAGGTGGCTTTTGCTGAAACTGCAGGACCTGATCAACGTAGCTGAAGAACCTGAGGAGGGACTCTCAAGTCAACAATCAAGCTTACAGCTGCTCTTTCAGGAGGAGACAGCATTGCTTTGGAGAATACCAGGCAAACCTCTCTGAAGGGCAAGTGGCAATCCTTCTCAAACTTTGGGTTCTGGCAGCACTGAACACCAAACCAACACTGAATACCAAAGAGCAAGTGATGCATCTGTGGAAGGGGAAGAGAAAAAAGAAAAACTGCTACTGCAGAAACGTAGTGTCATATTGGGTACCTCAGACTATGACAGTCAGACTGTTGCTAGGAGTGAGAAACTGCTAAAAATCTTATATAATAGACATTTACAGCTAATATTATCACTGGATTTCCCAAATGTAGGCTGTGCTCATTTCAGGCAAGCACATTCAGTTTCTACCTTATTTTTTGCACTCAGTGAATCATAAATACTGACTCAGAGAGATGGGAAACACTTGATAGCTGTTTCTTTTCTGCACTTGGAATAAAGCATGAGCATGTTTCCATCCCATATGATACACTGGATAAAGGAGATATCTGTGACAAAGAAAGATGAGCAATCTGCTAAAGAAGGCCAGATAATCTAAATTAAAGAGGAAGTGCCCAGGGATCTTCCTCAGCACACTAATGATTAAACAACTCAAAGAATGTAGCACTACAAAAGACGGAAGAATTATCAGTCAAGTCCTCATATTTAAAAGGGGTTTGAAGACTTCAGCATCTATAATCTGGTTAGCCTGACATTACCACCATACAAAACAATGGAGTTTGTTTGAAGCAAGGCACAACAATATTTAATGAAAGCTTTTAAAGAAAATGGCATCTTTTAAAAGACCAAAGTGAAAAAAAACCCCGAAAAGTTTCTCTTTTTCTTGTTTCTTTTTTTCTTTCTTTTTTCTGAAAACAAACTGAACCAAACCAAAACCCACAAACAAAAAAGATGTTCATTGGTTAACAAAGGCCTTGTGTTGGCATCTCAGGGCACTGATTTAATGCCATGCTACATCTTGACTGAAAATTTACACTCTGAGAATGAGGCTCCCTCTTACGATGTGATGCTTTGCTACCTGTCTACATCTCTAGGAGAAATCTCTTTGAATGGACCTGCACTTTTTGTCTGGCCTTGAGGAAAGTATAGTGAAGAATAAAACCACCTTTAACAATAACATACACCTTAGTATTCCACACAGGAAAGGAGATATAAAACTTGGGAAGACCTATGCAGATTATCACAGAAGGCTGCTACTCAGCTCAGCTCAGCTTAGCTCAGCAGTGTCTCTTTGCACTGACGACACTCTGCTTGCACCTATGTGTATCTGAATCTCTTACCTGTATTTATCAAACCAGCCTTTTTGTTTGTCAACAGAACTTGCATCTTGCCTCAGGATTATTTTGCTGAATTGCTGGAGCACCTGGTACAGCAGCTGAACCACCCACCGTTAGTTCTGATTCAGCTGCTCTTGCTGGACTACTTTTTCTGCTGCTTGACTGCTCAACTCCAGGGCAGTTTTTGGTAGAATTGAGAAATCTTCAAACCAGATTAATGGCAGGCAGTGGTTTAAGGTTGACAACACACCTAGGAATGGCAGAAGGCCAGATGAGTGATAAAGTCATGTAAATTATTTCTTATTTAGGAAGGAGACTTCCAAAGTGGAGACCAGAAGTTTGTAGGTTTTACAGGCTGTTAAGATCCAGTGATGTTTTTGAAAGATGGGTGGTCACTCTGGAGTCACAGCCTTTCTTCAGAGGCCTAATGGAGGTAGCAGGAGACTTCAGATGGGGGCTGCTCAGCAATTCAAACTTACTTTGAAAACCAGGGCCAAATCCAGCATTTATCAAACATCTGGAGAGTCATTTGATTAAGACATAACCTTGAGGGGTCTTAAGATCCACTGTAGAGTGCAGGCAGGGCTGGGCTGATATGGCCTCTAGATCTATTCTTGGAATAACATAACTCCATATACTTTTTTCTTAAGAGCATGGAAAAATATGTGAGAAGAATTTGATGGTGCATTCACAAAGGCAACAGCAGATTCTGAAATTAAATTAGGTGATATGCTTTCAGCTCAGAAAATCAAACATCTTCTGGGAGGTACCATTAAAACCTACTACAGCACCAGTGCAGTGTCATCTGATCAAATGGACTGCAGGACATGAATATAGCAAAAAACTGGATCAGATAACCAGCCTGCTCAGGACTGCTTCCTTCTGTTACAAAAATATGTGCTTTATACCACTGCTTCCCTGACATTGTCATGGTACAACACGTAAATGGATTGGACAAAGAAGAAATACTTTTTTCCCTTCCTGTCTGGACAAAAGGCTTTGCTTTGTTAAAGACTCACGTCAATGTGCCATTCCCCATCTGATGCCAACATCCTTATTCACAGCAGCTAAAGAGCAGCTGCATCTGCAGTGTATCTTCGTTGAACTGATTTCAGATGGCTGTGTTGGCAAATACTGGGGTGACCAAACTCAGCTGTCAGCAGGAAGTAAAGAGTGATGTGTAATTCAGAATATTCAAGCATATACACCTTAGCAGAAGCCATGAAGGCATAAGGCATACACACCAGCTACAGAAATGAATGATTAAATTAAAAACATTCATGAAATTCTGGATGCCTCTACCTCTCTCTTAAATACAGGAAAATCAAACTTAATGAGTTCTGACAGCTTTCACAAGTCTGACAGGAAGCAGACTAGAAATTTCTATCTTATATTAAACATATAAGCATGATAGTGCCCTGCTGACTTCTCCAGGCCTATTCTTCTCAGTTTTCTTCCATGTGAAATGTCAGTAAATTGCAGTCTGAGCAGCTTGCTGCCACTTTGGGTTAGCACCAAAGTGACTATAAGAAATAGTCTCAACTATATCATTATCTAGTTTTAACTATTTCATAACAGTCAATTAACCAGCCAATGTGGCATGTATTATACAAAGGTGCTATTTACTCAATATGGTGTAAATTTGCACAACCCCCAGAAGAGCACTGAGCAGGGATGTGCATAGCAATGCACACAGAACCAAGCATGACTTGAGACACCAAAAACTACGGACACATTTATGCTGAGATAAATTAGAATCCTCTGAATGCTCTTATCAGTCCTCAGTCACTGTGAATGATAAACAAAGAGAAAGCACTATCATTCTTTCAACAGCTACAATAAGAGCTGTTCTGGTATGTTGTGTTAAAATATCATTGTACCATTCTGTTTTCAACATGGTGTGTTATTAATGGTGGCATCACAGACAGGGGCAGGTGGGAAAACAAATGACTTATCACAGGTTGCTCCAAACAACTGCACAATTGCTTGTAGTAGCAGTGAACACGTCTGCTCCCTGAGTTTCACAGTGGCCCTTATGAACACCGAGTTTCACAGAACAAGGCACAAACCCTTAGGTCATGGTACCTAAGGTACAAGAACCAGATATAGAAATGGGTTTCAAAAGACAACTTTTATTTGCATTTGCTAATCTGCTTATGTTGAGAGGCATCAGTTTTCTCCTTATCTATGATAAGACTGCTAGCTAGATCTTGATTTCTTGCGAGCTTTAAATCAATTTGATTTCATTATGAAAGCTCTTGGGGATAATGTAAATAATTTCAAAACAAAACAAAACAAAACAAAACAAACAAACAAGAACAGAAGAGCCTGAAGATTTCAGATTGGTTCTTTTATGTGTTATTCCAGTTTTACACTTGAGGTTGATTGATTTGTTCATAAATCTGGAGTGAATGGTAACTCAAAAGTGAGGACATCTGTTCCATTTTCTCATATTGGTTATTTGCGGAGTCTACACATTAAAAGAGGAAAGGAGACATATTACTTCATGTAACCACACCAACATTTATCTCTCATTATAGAAATATTTCAGTCATTAATTATTATGGAAAGATAACTTTTATGGTGCGGATATTTTAAACAGTAATTGGAGCATGCTTCATGTCATGAATTTAGTGCATTGTAAATGAGTAGTTATATATATTAACATTAAAAGAATAATTACTACTTGGCAATAACAGAAGAGGTGCAGGACAAGTTCAGGGAATTGATGGAGAAGTGGGAAGAGTTGACACTTGAGGCAAAGGCCACTTATCCCAGTCAGCCACTACTCCCCAGGAAGTACCCTGTGCCAAGATTGTTAATATAATTATCATATTTTAAAAGACATAAGAATGGTTTCAACTTTTGGGTAAGTGAATCTTGCATCTTGAACATGTTGAAGAACAAATGTATGCTCTCACATAGACACTGTCAATTTTCCTTGCTTTTACATTTGTGTGCTGTTGGATAGAGCTGCCTAAATACTAGCTGATGTTTAAGGCATCTGCATGCTAGGTTTAAAGACTTCCACCATTTTGGAAAGGCAAAATATATGTTTTCATAAAGGTTGTAAAGCATCTGAGTAAGAATCAATAGCCGGTTTTGAACCAGAGATCATTTGTGATGCTCTGTAGATAAGTTCAGAGTTCACTGCTAAGCACCTAGAAAATGGGAAATAATAAATGCAGAAAGAGAAATTTAACAAATATCAGGCATTATTTAAATTAGAAAAGACAGTTATGGAGGATTATGAAATCCCTAGAAAAGGAAATATAGAGTAAATAACCAGATAAAATAAAGAAAAATTCGGTTTCAATGAATACACAGTTACCTACGACAAAGCCCTTTTGAAGTCAATGACAGTTTTAGAACAGTATTGCATCAATAGAGCTTTATAGTAAATATTATAATCCCTGTTGATCACTTTTTTTCTCAGAAAGGACCTATCAAATGCTGAAAAGGTCTATGGTAAAATAATGCAGAGGTTAAAGCTATGAGGAGGACTAGGTGCATTTTAAAAGGAAAGGCTACAACCAAAAGAAGCAATGTGATGAATACATAAAATAACAAAAGATATAACGAAAAACAGATCTTTGAACCTGCTTTGGCCTTTAGATTACCACAAAGACAAGAAATACTCATACTGACAGGCAACAGATCTAAAATAATACAAGTACTCCATTTTCTGCCATTTACAATTAACTCATGATGTTCATTGCCACAGGATACCACTGAGAGAAGTAGCCTAGGAAATCCTGAAAAGAGCAACATCTGCAGCTCAGCCTGAGATGACCACATGATAAGAACTATAAACCCTCATGCTTTGAGGTATCAAGCCAGGGCCAGCTGGGTTTCGAGGAAAAGTTCTTATTTTGTGGCCCAATAGAGAAGGAAGCTGAAGCGCTACGGTCGAAGGGCAGATGTTACAACAGAACTGCTGCTTTGTAACGGCTTCACAGCTTTTGTCTGCGGTTTTACAAAGCTGGAGGACGGGATTTGGTATTTACTGGGAAATGCTGTATTAAAATGTCAGCATGTATGTCACGCCTTCCTAGTGCTCGTGATTCATATTCCTATAGATCACTAGAAAGACAGGAGTATTTTTAGCATTTTATTTATCTCAGGCAGTTGAACAACTGAATGACACTGTGGATTTTTCATGGAAATCAAGTTAGCTACATATCATAAGTTAAATTGAGTTTACATCTTTTAATCCAAAAGCAACAAGTATTTTAAACCAGATTCTAGTTTAGTGGTTAAAAAGAAGATGGGGTCTTGGATATTCTAAATTACATTCTCAGCTCTGAGTCAGAACTCCTGTCTGAATTCAGACAAGATATTTAACTTCCATGCATCTCCACAGCTGCAAAATGGATCTGCCTAATGAAGATGATGCTAAATCATAAAGTGCATTCTGTGTTCCAGACATGAAAAACTACTATGTGAATGCAAGGTGTTATTACTGAGCTCTGTTCTGAAGCTCCTACAAGTGAGTCAGACTTCTCTAGCTGTCATCTGTCATCAAATAAATGTAATTATATAGTGGCATCATAGCTGGGGAAATTTATCTGAGATAAATTCTCCTACAGTTGTATCTGGGATTTACCCAGGTTTGTAGCACGGTGAACCATTCCTAGAAGTTCTCCATTTTTTTTATTTCAGGGTCTTTTTTTTGTGTCTTACTCTCTTAATCTCTCAGGTCATCTACAAACAGTTCTCAAAGATCACTGGGCCAGTCACAAAGTGCTGTTTTCACGTTGATGAAGCAGCACCACAGATACTAGCTGAGCTCAGCCCAGAAGCTGCATTCCTATGCTGCCTCCCCTTTCCCATCAACAGCCAACACAGTTCCTTAATAGCAAGGGCTATTGTGTCAGTGCTGATGATTTTAGCAGTATGCATCAAGCAAAGGTGTTCTGCAACATATCTGCTCCCAATTCAAAAAAACCAAATTGAAATCATAATTCTCTGTGTTACTAAGAAGATTTGATTATGCCTTGCTTCCATGCCTTTCAAATCCATGCTGGTTCTACTTCTCCTTAGAGTGAAATCTTTGACTGCCTCCTCACAGGTGCTGCATGATGCTGGAAGGTGCATTTGGGCAACCAGGTGGAGGTTCACAAGGCTTGGGATTACATCTGTGAGCCAATTTACTTCTATCTTTCCAGTCTTGCTCCAGGGCAAAGGACAGAATGAAGGTTGCACACAAGAGATAATCAGGATAAATGTTCCCAGCAACAGTACCAACAGGAACAGATTGTGTAGAAAGTACAAACATAGGAACACTTCAGGCAATGTGCTTCAAGCAATGTGCATGGTGACTTTATGCCTACAACTGCAGATCACTGTTATTCTGTATGAGCATTACCACCTTCTTGTGTCCTAGGCCTAGGAGAAAGATCTTTTCCATAATAAATGAAAGAAATAACAAAAATACACTGAAAACCACCCTGATACAAGAACTGCTTCCTGCTTTTGGTAAATGTTACAATCCAAGGAGTAGTGTTTTGTTATTTCTGGGTTTGTATTTTCATGTCTATAAAAATAAACTAAACAATCCTTTTGAGCATCAGTGAAGTTGCTTGGAATTGTAGGTGCCCTACTTCAATTTGTGAAAGAAATGTTAGATGTAAGCACCAGTTCCAAAATTTTGGTTCCAGTATCTCAGGTGAGCTCAAGTGTTGATGGCCCCAGAATTGTATATATTCCTTCTAGCACAATAGAGTCATAACATGGGAACCCCAGCACAATCTCCGTGTTCAACGTGATCCAACCTCAGCCTGAACAGTATATAGGGAAATAGTTCAGATTCTTATAAATCCTTTTCTCAGATGCTGAGAGCAAGAAATGGTTTTGACTATATGAACTGGACAGCAGAATAGATTCCCTCATCTATTTCACACAGCTGATAAACAATAATACCCTTCAGTCTCTTCCCAGCTGGCCCAGGTTCAGATGACCAGCACAGTAATGAAAGTCCCCATATCCTATTAGGCTAGTTCTCAAGCCATCCACAGCTCATTGAAGAAATGTCTTCTCTGAGCTGAGACGAATGCCCTCTTCTGTGATGAAAACAGAGCAAGACTGCATGAGGAAGACCTACTTCATCTCTATGCCCGAAGAGTGATACTTGGAAGGGGGAAGGGGAGTTTTGTTAAGTATCTGGTACCTTTGTTTCATGTAACAAAGGAAAGACAAATGGTAACAAATTCATAATTCTAGCACCAGTTTTGACATAATTGGACAAAATGGTGCCTGAGGATTCCTGTGTATCAAGCAGATGGGCCATCCATTATTTTCCTTCAGGTCAGGGGTCACCTTAAAACGAGAGTCAGCAATCATTTTGCAGGGTATAACAAAACCATTTTTTTCCCTGCATCTTAATCCCAGAAAGCACTACTGTCCTCTACTTTTGTCCACATACATTATCATTTTTGTCTATTATCTACGTCCCCAGAGACCTAATAGTCTTTTCTTCAGTTCGGCTTGATCTGGAGCAGCTGTAAGCTTTGCTGCAGGCAGTGTCTGACAACTGCTTGCCTCTTGGTCAGTGTCAGTTCCCTGGGGGAGGGCAGGCATTCACTTCATTATTAGAAGCGTGGAAAAAAAATCCCATATTCATTTAGACCCAGAATAAATACGTAATATTTGGAACAAAGGACCCATGTTCCAGTCCAGCTGGCAGTGCTTTTACCATTGCCGTTCTTCAAGGCCAGCTCCTGCTTAACGCATGCATTAAGGTCATTTATTTAAAAATAATGGAATGTGCTGCAAAAGCCCTTTTTTTCTTCTGTCACTCTAAATTTCACCTTCCAGCATCTCTCATTGATCCTCGAGCATTAAGAGCTTGTGTGAAACAGCACTATTGTAAAAATAAAGATTGTTCAATTACAGTATTTAGGAGAAGAGAGCAATAGCAAAGAAGCAGACCGGTGTTTTTTCAAAAAGCAGGCCTCAGTCTTATTTTGTCATATAACATTGTGCTCTTACGCAGGTGTAAGGTAAGAGTGAATTTCGTCTATAAATTGCCTCCTCCGTTACTGGGATAAAAATGGATGTCAATAAAAGGCTTTATTGTTAGCTTACTACAGGACATCCTAGTACTCTACATGATTACCCAAGGTAAGAAGGTGCCCTTCAAACCTATTCATGTGCTTTTGCTGCAGTTGTCCAGCACGTCTGTTTATGTTCCCTTGTATTTGAGACATGCAAAAAATGGGCTCTGAACCAGATGGCTCCTCTTTGTTTCAAGAAGGAGGTAAGCCTGAAAAGGTGCACCACTGAACAGGTTTAGGATGAAATCTTGGCCTTCTTGATGTTAACAGACATGACCATTTACTTCAACAGAAAAGAACCTCATTCATAATACACAGCTAATATTTAAGTCAGACTGTCTTCTTAGTGGACTCCAACGTGACTGCACACGTGGATGCTTCTTCCTCCAAAGACCATGCAGAAAGGCTAACCAAGATGAAAGCGAAATGCTCTTCAGGGGTAAAATCAAACATGCATACATCCTTTGACACCAACTTCCAAAAACTGAGTCTGAGATTTGTCTGAAGCAATGGGAGCAACTGAAATCTAAGCATGAATTCTGAGTTACCATGTCCAGAGGGTGATTTATCCTTCCATCATCACCTTAGATAGTGAGATTATCCTTATCCTTATTGTTATCCGTATCATTATTCTTATCCTGCTCATATGTTGAAATGCAGCCACACCTGTGACTTTTTTTTTTAGCTGGTTAATGACTTTTGAATCAAGTTTCTGCAGCATTTTCCTGAAACCTAGTGAAAAAAACTAATCCTGTTGCGGGAAGCTAGGAAGTTTTGCTCACACTACTGTTTTTTATATAATCACTTTGGTAATAGAAGCAATAATTTGAGAAAATATCCAATGAAAATATTTACTTCAATCTTCTTTAAAATTTGAATTAGTGCAAGTATCATGGACATTTTGTATAAAATATACCTTTCCCCTACATTCAGACGTGTAAGACAACACTGTCTTAAATAGGACAAATACCAAACATTTAGTAAAAAGGTTGTAAAAGAGAGAACTTTATTATTAATGTGCTAAATATTCTCCATCATGTAGGTATCCTCTCTTTTTTAATCATTTTATTATAAGCTGAGAAGAGGATGGGAGTGTGGACAGGACAAGAAAGCATCTTGAATATCCTTCTGTGGACCCTCCAGCATCTTTCGTGTTCCTAGTTATCTTCCACACCATGTTGGCCTTGAAAAGAAATTTTTACTGAGAGCAGTAGAAATTCTTCCTTGGGTTTGGAGTAATGGAATAAAGCATTCTTTTTAGTGCCCTGAAAAGAGAAAAAAGACAATATTTTGGTTTCTATCATACCATGAGTCATAACTGTCATAAAATTAGTAAAGGCTACTCAATCTTTTTATTATTTGGATAACACTGGCTAGTTCCAATGATAAAAATAGAAACATTAGTAGTGCTTTACTGAGTTTCCTTTAGAAAATAGTTACTAATTGAGAGCTTTCTCAGAACTGCAATTACAATGGCCAAAAATTAAGCCTATTTTGGAAGTTATCTCATATTTCCTTTTTGTCAACTTTTGTGGGCTTGGGCTAACTCCAAGTGAGAAACAAGAAGAGTATTTCTTCCAGAGGACATAATTTTGTATTGGCAATCAATAAACACAGCTATTATCAAGTCATAATCAAATTTTCCACATAAAAATTTCAAATGTGCCACACTCAAATATTTCTGAGGAAAGAATTCCCTACCACCCTTCAGGGAAATATGACCCTTAAATGTGCACCACACATTTACAGAGGTGATGAATAAGCTGAAATACAACTTTATAGTATGACTTCTAGAAGTTTCCCGAAAAATTATGCCTCCATCTTATTTCTGACTACTTGTGAAGTCATGCAGTATCCATTACTTAAATCAACTTTGTGACCCTACTTTGTGGCTTTCAAAAATGTCTTTTTTTTTTTTTTTTTCTTCTACTAAGGGTCTTTTAACTTATTTTGTTTATTTATGATGACATATTCTGAAGATTCCCTTGAATCTAGTATACCCAGTCCATTCAAATGCCCTGCAACAGCAGATGTGTCACTTCTTTGAAGATTTTTCTCCTTAAAAGCAAGTTCCAAACCCTTCTGAAAATGTTTTGCAGGCAGATATTTCAAGCTGTAAGGTGAGGATAACTATCTGGGAGGGAATGGGATGAGGCTTCATCATTTACAGCTGTTTTCCTTCAATGCACATACTTCACTCTAATTACTGTTAATAGGAACTGGTTATGCAGTCTCAGGAAGTCTGAATTAGTTGCTGTTCATTCAGCAGAGATGAAGATGTTTGTGACTAAATAAAACCCTGCCATTCTGTATGCTTAGCACATAGCACTAATTAGACCACCACCCTGACAATATTGAAAGGGCATGGAGGGGGGGTAATTTTGTCTTTCTTTTGCATACTCCACATGAAGGTCAAGAAGAATTGCAGCTGCTTCACTCTGGGAAACACGAGTGGCTTCCTTCCCTATTCTTGCTTCTGTCCTTTTCCTGTTTGCCATCCACTCTCAGCAGCAAGATATGGGAAAAAAACCAAACCCAACAAAAACCCAGGAAAGGAAAGTTGGAATGGAAATATTTCAATGACCTTAACTTCTATGCATCATGACCCTAGTGGAAATAAAGTTCATCCTGAAGAGATGCAACCCTGAAGATAGATGGTCTTACACACGGGTACTCATTTCTGCCAACTTGGTTCAGGCACATGCACAATTGAGTTACAGTGGAGTGTGTATTGGGAGAGCTATAGTGGCTGCTGGGGTGGGTTACTATACCAATAGGTTGTAAATTGGTACACCACTGTAAGTCAATCATGCGTCTGGGTCCTAATTTAAAACAGTATTTACATTTTTTTGGATATTTGTTTCAATCTCACCTTAGCTTTTTTTTTTTTTCAATTTTGTCTTGTATATCAGCTTAGGCTATGTCTACAAAACCGCATGATAAACTGAACAAAGACTGCTTATACAAACCTTAGCTCTGGTTTAACTAAACTGATGTATAGTTTGGCCTGAAATTAAATCAACCAGTTTGCTGAAAGAGGTAAGATCTGAGACAATATGTCTGTGCTCCCCTTGGAAACATGGGATCACCCTATAATGTGCAAATTATAGATAGTATGACATCATTTCCCTTTTCTAGCCTAATATGATATCACCAATATTATCTTGGAGATCTCCAGAATAATACATATATAATGCATTTATCTGATTTATTTTTTTTTTAGATATTTGATTATTCTTGCATTATTTCCTATCTTTTCCTTCTGCCTTCTTCTCAATTTGTATGCCAGAAAATAAGCTTTTCTGTCAGCAGTCCTATTTCTCTTTGATGAAAGGTTACATATTGTTACTGTCTTGGCTGAGTTCTTAATGAAAAAGCACAAAAAAATTTGCTAAGAAACCAGAAGAAATCAGACATTCAAGGCCAGGCTGGATGTGGTACTGGGCAACCTGACCTAACTGAAGATGTCTCTGCTCATTGCATGGAGGGTGGACCAGATGAACTTTGAAGGTCCCTTCCAACCCAAACTATTCTATGATTCCATGATGATTAACAGAAAGATAATAAAATTATGACTGGCTCCTCTGTAAACTTCTAACTTCCCATATCATGAAATATGCTACTAATCTACATCCCTATTCCCAAAATGTCCTTCATTAAAAGTAAGTAGCCAACTTCTTATGAACAACAAAGCGTCCTGAGCATTTCCAAGCATGTAGTCATTGTGTTTAACATGCTCACTTCTTCACTCTTCATAGTTTTTATATCATATACTCACTGGCCTAAATATATAACAACCTCAGAACACAATCAGCCTTCCTTCAGTTAGACTTTCTTCAGTTCCACGCAAAGCCTCCTGAAAAGCCACTGTCTCACCATCAGCACTGAGGAAGGTTACACGTCTCACCGAGCCCTTACCAGGCACGATGTGCTGGCAGAGCTGGCTGCTCCAGGGTTTCCCTGGTCCCGACTGGAAGCACCCTCTTAAATTGGCTGGGATATATAGGTTTTTCTGCACTAGGAAATGAAAACAAGACAGGTCACAGACTCAAGCTATGTCCATGATACCCTGTACTGTTTAATTCTCTGCCACATGTGCTCTGTGCTCTCAGGCTCTGGCCCATGAGAACGGCAGTCTCCGTACAATACTGAAATGCTTTGCAATGTGACACAGACCGTAGGATACTCCATATTCATAGATAGAGATCTCCTGCAGTTTCCTTGGTTTAGTTTGCAGGTAGAAGGAGGGCAAGCTACATAGATGTGACCTGTGCATTTGCTCTTAGGGTCAGAAAAAGGCTTTTGAACCTGTTCAGTTTAATATGGACCTTGTCCGGGTACAGGAATGCGAAATACAGTGAACATGCCACTCTCTAGCCAGCTCATGAGGGGGACTGAAGAGATACTTAGTCTTCTTTCCACTCACCCTCTAGCAGTCCCAAGTCACCTGCAGTTTACAGGCTTGTAACATACCCAGCAATTCCACCACTATCTGGGCTTCTCTGCTGGGTCTACCAGCTCGGTGGGACACAGGCTGTGGCCAGCTCTAGGCTGTCTTCATTTGTTTCAGAAAGATTTAAACCACATGTTTTGCTGGGGGCAACATTACCACAGGGAGTTGTTTTAATATTTTATCCAAAGTAAAACCAATCGAAGCATCACTTTGAAATGCAGACATTTTCACAAGAAAGTCTAAATCACAGCAACTGCTCAGTTTATTAGTCTTTTATTTGTCCAAAATACCATTATATTGGATTTTCCAGTTGTATATATACTACCATTGAATTCAAATGTTCAAATAAAAATCTATATTTTCATTTTGTTCTTACAAAATGAAAATATGGATCTTTGTGCTGCACAATGAACAGATACAATAATACAATCACTGATGCGGTCACACTTAGGTTAGTGATAAAGGAGAAAATAGTAGGCACATAATGTGCTGTATTATAATCATATAACTGGTTCTTTTTGCCTAAATCTACTTTGAATCTTATTGTTCTTATTTTGTTTCCCTTCAGAGTAATTAAACTGCACGATTTAGGCTATGGTATCTGGAAAAGAAACAAATACACAGAGTACCTATAACTCTCCCTGGAGCTGGCATCTGCTACAAGAAACACTGTGGAGAAAAGGGCAAAAGTTGGTGGTGAAATGTCATTCTGTAATCATTTTTGCAGTACCTGAGCAAATTCTTGAAGTAGCCAGTGACCTTCTGGAAAAATACTGTATTTTAGCAAAGGCATTACATACTATGTTGGGTCAACTCTGCTTGCCCTTAATGAAATTAAACACATCCAAGGCCCAGATGACTACAGACATCAGGAATCCAGTCCTACCTCTGATTCTGACCAAGCACATGTTCCTTTTTCCTATGCCCTAGTTTTCATTTGAAGGAGTGCCCGGCACATGGCCTGGAAGGAACTGGGGGTGCAAACTCCACCCTGGACCTTCCACTTTGAAGAGGCCAGAATCACACTGAGTTCCCACCACTCCAGTCATCTAGATGCAACCTTTCAATTAATCTAGAAAGTCAGGATCACCATGACTGTAAGGTTTTAGATTTTCTCCTGTCCCAGTGAATGTTATGGTGGCATATTAATTAAGGTCATTTATGTTAGAAAGGGCTTGCAAATATTGAGTAATACTTGAAAGAAGTAGTTTCTAAAGACAAGCTGAAGAGAGATGCAATCAGCAGATAGGTCTTACCTGTCTTCTGAGTTCATGCTCTGCCTTTTATCACAAAGATAAGAAATTTCTGCCTGTTCTGCTGCCACCAGCTGCCAATCCCCTGAGCTGCTGCAGGCTAACCCACCTGCTCCATGCTCCCTCTCACCAGCTAGAAGCACAAAACACCGCTGGGAAAACGATGCTGTAATGCTACAGAAACCAGTAAACCAGAAGTAAAGCAAGGCACAGCTGCTGCCTTGAGAAGCCCCAACCTGAACTCCAGGCTGAGCACTTGTCTTAGCCACAGGCTGCAGAGCAAAGCAGAAGCAACAAAAGTGAATCGCTCAAGGGAGAGCAAAAGTTTGAGCATGAAGCAAATGAAGCATGAAAAATGAAGCAGTGAACCAAACAATTATTCACCACTACAAGAAAATCCATTAAAGAAAAACAAAGCCATTTACAATAGCGCAGCTGAGGGAGGTAGAGATGAAAGCATGGAAAACAATCCCCCCTGAAAGCTATCTTGAAATTCTCGGACTGAGAAAGAAAAGTAGAAGGGGAATGGAGGCGGAAAAAGGGATGGGGTAAGGAAAAATATCAAAATGCAAATTAGCAAGCTTTATTAGTGGCCTTATTCCAAAACATGTAAGGAAAAGACTAAACAAGAGTGATTGGCTTCCTGGGCATGGTGCCGCTTCATCATGTGTGAGGACAGAATCTCAGATGACTGAGATGGGATACCAAAATATCATGGAAAGGGTAAAGTGAATGATGGAAAAGCTCTGGGTGCTTTTTCCCTCTAATAATATTCAAGATACCGTACATTCATCATCACTGTGTAGTTCTGTGATGGGGTTCACTAAAAATAAAAATAATTGAGGTATGTGTTCACTGTGGTACCCTTACTAAGTAAATTTTGAACACGCTAATTCTGCCAAGTGGCTTACCCCACAAAGAAGCTGCTGCCTACTGCATGGCAGCAGCAGCACCAACATCTATGGGCACATCGAATTGTCCAGAACAATCTCCTGTTAAGTCCCATTATTGACAATCAAGCCTTATTGACTCTCTCCTTCCCCTTCCCCCTCCACTATACTCACATATGTGAAAACATTTGGAGCAATCCAGTCACGATTTTATGTACCATCAATCAGGGCAGAAAACCCAGGGAAGTGTACACAATGACACCAAGATCGTGTATGTAACGCATTCTGGGACGTCATATTGTACAGGAAAAGAAAAGAGAAGGAAACAAATTGTCTATGATCCTTGGATATATAGTATTGTTGGTCTAGAACACGAAATCCATCCAGTATCTATTATGTATAAGTATGAGATTGTTTCAAATGTCTGGAGGTCTATACTTTACGCCTATTTCTTTTATTGAATCTTTCTTGTTTCCAAATATATTTATTCATAATATTAAACTTTGCTGTCTGACTAGGAGAGAGAATATTTTCTGAATGGCCTAAATGGCATCTAAAGCACAAACCTGTGGATCCAAAAGCTGGGGCTTTTCCTATAAACCCAGGTAGCATGACACTTGCAAAAAAATGTGAGAGTCAACAAAACACAGGCTACTGTATAGGGAACCTGGATATTTATCCCTACTGCAGAACAGTGCTGGAGGGGTAACAGCAGAGATTGCCATTGCTTGCAGCATGCTTTATCTAATAAGTGAAAGGGTAAGCTTTATATACAATATGCGAGATTTTAGAGGTGAAGAGTACAATTTGGGTTCATTTTCCTGAAGAAAAAGTCCATTTTCTAAAGTCTGGGAAAGACTCTTTTGCAGACATAACATCAGACTAGGCAGTTTACAAGGGTTAAACACTATCAGTTGCTATGAATGCTAGCCTAAGATTAACACACATAAAAGCAAAATCTGTATTTGGAGCCAGATACCAGTTTAAAAATCATTTAAAATTTTATTTGAATGCAGGACTTCACCTTCTTCCTACTAACAGAGGCAAAATAACTTATCTAAAATTCAAATCCAACTAAGGAAACAGAACAAAGATCTGAAACGCATGAAGCACTAAGACATTTTAACATATATTTTAAAACAGAGAACTTAACTTCTGCCTTTGATAATTAATTTTTACTCAGCCTCATACTCTTTTTTTTTTTTTCTTCCTTTTAGATGTCATGCATGATGCTTCTATTCAGGATGCTTCTCCTGCAAGCCCTATCAACCTCTTTCTCTGATACACTACCAGTATTCATCTTTATATGCTAGGAAACACAGTCAGTGTTGCTGGTCACAGACAAATTCTGTAGCATATCTATGCAGAATGGTTGTTTTTAGGATTCGTTGTCTCATTTGGCCCCAGATTCCTGACACAGTTTACTGAAGCATCCTTGGAGCAGAAAAGAGCACAAAAACTGCCATGGTGGATGAGACACATGGTCCATCCAGCACAGCACCCTGTTTCCAACAGGGAAAAGCTCTGCTGCTTCCAAGAAAACGTCTGTGAGGACTATGTCTTCAGAGGAATCTGCAGGGAGCCTTTGACTAGCTGAATATGTCCTACCCTCATCCTAAAGCACAAGGTTGTCTTAAACTCTGATGGAAGAGACTTTGGTCCCTCATTTTTTCTGTGATGTTAATCTAAATATTTTTTAGAATCATAAAGGTATTAAAAAGCTGAGAAAAAAAGATCAAAGTTGGTTCTGGAGGCCATCAAGCATGTGTCCCCAGTGAGCTCTCTGATCCTCCAGCAGTACTGCGAAGAGTAAGTCTGCTGTGTCTTCTCTCTAATTACAGTAGAAGTAGAAACAAAAAGTACTACCAGTGTCAGGAACACAGAGCTTAGAGCTGCTAGTAATGAAATTGCTTTTCTCTTAGACTGTAGAAAGTGAAAAATGAAGAAGGAGAAAATTTATCAAGGTTGGAAATAACGTGTGCTGCCAGACAGGTTTCAGCCTCTTCAGCTCAGAGTGAGCAAAGCTGCTGGGTTCAAGCTGCTACTGGTGCTCTCTTAGGTTCGTGTGTTCAAGTTGGACTCTGTCTTAAAACTCAGCCCGTTAGAGTACCTATATCCTGCTTTTTTACTAATACTTTTCATTGCTGTTTATTTTGTAGGGAAAAAGTAGTATATTCACCTTGCTTTGTTTCCAAAACTACTTGAAAATACAGGTCACAAAGGATGATAAAAAAAACTGCACTGCATACTGCTTGCTCTTCCTTTCCATATCCTCTGTACTAGAAAAATGATGCTGACAGTCTAATAACTATATCTGGCTTTCATATAGTAAGATTTAGTTATGTCTTACAGCTAATAGAAATTTCTAGAATTTAGCTCCCCAGGTGAATACGAATAATTACATATAGTCAAGGTTTCAATCACTCTTATATTTGTGCACAGGGCTTCTCTCTTTGTTTTACCTGTAGAGGCTCCTACCTGGAGACACTTCCCAACCCCACCAGTGAATCTATGCATTTACACTAAATATAAGGTTTACTCCACGCATTTAGATGCAAAAATTCATTTACGTGTATGATATTGATCACGGAATAGTGTTTGGTTTTGCAACTGTATTAAGGAGACACAAGTCAGACTACTTGCTTTAAGGTGAAAATCAATTCACTTGGATAAAGGCCATCATATCTGCTTTATTATTGATTTATTTTAAGATGTAGCCCCCTGGACTATTTAGGAACTAGGTTCAATATGTATTTCAATAGTATTTCATCAGTTGATTTTTATTGAACTGCCAGAATGATGTTATATTTTCTCATATGTCCTGAGATACAGTACATTAGGAATATCACCTTAGTTCCTAAAGCTAAAAGGCGTTGCACATTACATATCACAAAAAAAAGGAGCCCATGAGACTACTCATTTGTATGCAACCCACTGAAGTATTGAGAGTTTTGAATATGGCATTTATTTTTAGAAATTCTGATGCATGAATTGCAAGTCTGTACAGAACCCCCTGAGCTAAATGTCTGATCCCACAGAACCAACATCTGCTAGAAAAGAAGCTCCAGAACCTGCAGGAAAAAGAACCCAAACTGAAACAGTTCAAGGCCGATACAACAAAGCTTGCTCTGCCCTTCTCTGACAGGGCAAGGTATGAGGCATTTCTCATTGGGAAACCAAGTGAACACATTGTTCAGACACAGTACTGACCTGGCTAGCTCAGCATGCTGCTGAGAGGTCTGCCTGCCTTTGGTTGAGCAGGTGCATCCTCATGTGTGCGTAGAGAGCACCACAATTAGCTTGGCTTTTGGCTCTTTGCTTGATCAAGGATGCTAGGGGATCTGTATATCCTTATTACCACCTCTTAAATCCAGAGCTGGGCACAGAAGTACCCAGGCTGATGCCTGGTGTGTTGCATCAGCATCTCCAGTAAATGAAGTGTGAAGGAGGAGACCGGGGGAAGGACAGTTCTTTTGTAGATCAGCAAAGCACAAGTGTCTCTGAGCTTGGGTGGGCTGCAGAGATGTGCTAGGGATCAATGAAGCATGAATGTAGGGTGCTTGGACATTTCCTTTTCTTACCCATATAATCTTGCTCTGTTTCTTTCCTGTTTGTTGAAAAGAAATGGTCACCTTAGATACAAGACCCTCATATTCAGAACAATGCAGACACAGAGGATTTCAGCTGAAGAGTCCAGAAAGGAAAAACACTCATCTTGGCAACACAACATCCAGCTCATCCTTTTCTCATTGAAAAAGGAGATTCAACTCCAGTACATACTACCGCAGAGTGCTATGTGTTGAGAAGGAAACTGCTTCCTTGTCCCCTCCTCCCAAGCCAGGGGCCTCTTTCATTTCAGTCCAGCAGATGCTGCCTGCAGAGCTCTCCCATGGAGCACTGCTGTAGCAGAGAAAAGCTTTTTCCCTTTACACAGCTGCTTCCCTACCCTGTTCTATTAAATGACCACAAAGGTAAGGGGAAAGACACATTTAACTCTTGAATGTACTCTCTAGTGGCATTCAGAGCTTGTTAGTGTGTTAATGCTTAAAAGTTGCTATATTTTCGTAAATTTCCTTAAATATTTTAAAAGCCTTGAAAGGGATATTCCTGCATTTTTTAGATAGGTGCTTTCTTTCGCAGACTACCCAGGAGTCTTCAAGAAAGGTCCTTTTCCGTGTTCCCAGCAACAGTTTTTATATGACTTCCCTTTCAATGTAGCATATGTACAAACTCTCGGCACCTAAAATCCAATCCTGCTATCAAATGCATTATTTCACATATTCAAAAGGGTTGAAAGAGACACAGGATTTTCTTCATAGTTGAGAGAAAATATATTTGTAACGGTTATCATATATTAGAGTAAAATCAATTAACCCAAGGTCTAAAAAAAAACCAAGCAAACAAAAAAAATAAACAAATTAAAGTGGGTTTTAACTAAAACAGCAATTCATATCTAAAACTACTTCCTTCACCATGAGGGACTAAGTAGCCCCAGAAACTTCATTCAAGATAGCTTGCCACTAGAGAGCAAATCAGAAGTATTAAAAGCAGGAGCTAAAAAAGGTCAGCTCATTCCTTAATAGAATAAAAATCAATGCCTTCAATTATTTAAAAAAAAATTGAAAAAAAAAGAGTTCTGTAGCATAAAAATTGATATAAAAGTCTTAACATCAGGAAATACCTGTGAATGCATACAAACACAGCCATCTCAAAAAGCTTCTGAATTTATGGAAGATGATAGGACATGAGGTTTGATTTCCGTAGGTGAGTATGTAAAGGTGAATTTCCTTCTGTCATCTTGAGAAAGGCTGGGGGAAGAACACAGACTGTTCTCGCTTCAGTAAAATAAGCACATGCAGGTTTGGCTCATTTCAGGTGATTTCAGTCTGTGCTGTAGCTGATGCTATTTGTTGTGTCTGAAGAGGTATTTCACATTTTATAAACAACAGCCTGATTAAAAAACCTGAGTTTGTCCCCATATTAGGGACAAAGGCCTCCAGGGGCAGAGGTGAATCAGCTGTTTCAGTCTTTCCACAATGAGTGTTGTGGTCAGTCACCATGAATCTGAACTCACGTTTGTCTTTCTAAGAGGACCCCAGAGCTGAAAGTTATCTGCACTTGGGTTTGTCATTTGAAACAAAGCCAAAACTGAGGCAGCAGAATCTAATCTTTCAAACATGACCTTAATCCACTCCTGTAGTTCAAAGGGTTTAAAATTAAAGTTCTCCATTTAGATCACCTTTGCTACAAAGTAATTTTCATTCTTCTCTGGAGTTCAATTCCCTCAATAATTCAATCTAGCTAACCACCCCACAAGAAAACACAGTCACACCTTTAATCCCTGCTGCTGCTTTTCTCAGCAAAAACCTGCTACCAGTAAATCCAATAGGTTCTTTAACCTGGATTTCTAGAGATATTTCAGTATCTAGGTAGCCATCATTCCACTGCCATCCTGGTACTTAAATTATATTTTAGGAGCTGTAGTATTGCTTCGTCTGTCTGGTGTTGTTTTCAGTATGGGTGTGTTGATTTGCAAAGGATGAAATTATTACCTGTAGTGACCTGTAGCACAGCAAACCTCCAGACCTCATGATCCATAAATCTATTCTAACTAGTTTTCTAATGTTTACCTCAATATCCTTAAAGCTTCTCATTTTATCCTGGATGTGCCTAAATAAAGTCTAAGCAAAAGACCCATTGATATTCTTCGCTTGCAGACTCCTCAGAGCTACCAGAGCACCACACCTAGACTCTTCAAACTGAGCTGGAAAGCAAGAGCTGGCAAGAAAAATCCTACTATTCATCAGAATTATCTAGTTCATCAAAATCAACCTGCATTATTTCAACCAACCTCCAACAGGCTTTGAAGGGCAGGCAGGCCAGAGAGAGGGCACTTGACAGGCTTTTCCCAGAAATCTAGCTACACACAGCAGCCCAAGATCAGAGCCTAAAGTTTGGGAGCCTGTAGTAGTGGGGGCTTGGATGCCTTCATCAAGGATGCTGTGGTGTCTGGGTCTCTGCATCCACAGCCATCTGCTATCCTAATCCTGAACCTGGGTAGCCTAGAGCCCTGATAGCTCTCTAATGAATCCCTCCTGTCTCCTGCTGGGTTGACAGGAGAAGGATGAGGTAGGCGATGATGCCTTTTGTCCACCCATGATTCTGCTGGTGGGACACTGAAATGGCAGGTGTCACACAGACTGCAGTCAAGAGTTTCTGGGATGCCTGGCTCTATTCCATTCATACAGATGAAGTGCTTGAGATCCTAGGGAACACTTTTCATTTTGGGAACCACAGTTTCTTGTCTCTCCAAAAGGAAATATCTTGGGATTTTTAGTCTGAAAACAGTTTTGAATTTTCAAGTTTCATTCTGCTTCCAGGCAATAAAACTGCCTTCCAGTCACCTTCACTGGTGACTTTTTTGAAGTTCATCCTTCAGCTCTGCTTGATATCATAATGCCATTAGTGTTAATGAGCTCTCCAGCAAGCATCTTATTGTTGCTCCCTTACCTACTTACTTCGGGGAGAATAAAGGACTGAAGATGCTGTGGCTATTAACTCAGAACCCTGCATTCACTTATGTTTTTACTTTAACTGTCTCTATTCACTGTAAATTCCCTTCACACTCTGTGGTGTCAAGAACACATTATCAGTTTTTCACTGATCTCAGTTTCTCAGGTGCCTGTCACTGCATGTGTTGTAAAATCAGCATCTGTGTATACATGTGGCCAGGCTTAGCAGCTGCTTTTACAGGATAAGCTGTGATGTACGCTCTGTATCTGAAATCCGATTAAGCCCCAAATACATCAAACATTCCATTTTAAAGAAAGGCCATGATGCCATTTGCAGCAAACATATTTCTTTATTAACAGTTTCACAGCATGCTCCCCAGCTCCAAATTTTCTGGATCTGGGATTACAATTCATTAGCTCACTCCAAGATAAATACTCATTCATTTTGTATTATGCCTGCTATATATAATACTACGCTACTACAGAACACTGCTACTGCCTGCAGCTCTCCAGCTGTCAGGGAACAGGAGCCATCCTGGAAGGGCAGTCTGCCCTGGACCAGCCACTCTGTAGTATTGCATTGGTGTCAGACTTTGTGCAAGTCTCTTCCTAACTTTCAGATCTCTGGTCAGATCTGAACATGGACAGTCAAAGAGTAATGTTTGTCCTCTGGCAAAGATCCCATGGAAGTCAGAGGGGTGCTCCTCCACAAAGGCACCATCAATATTCATTGTCTCTGCTGGTGTTAGGGAGAATGGCTCCAAAGAAGAATTAGGCCCCCCAAACTCCCAACCTACGTGGAAAGCAAAAGGCAAGCTAGCCATAAAATTGGCAGATGGTAAAAATGAGATAATAATGAGTAGTGTCACCAGCAGCTCAGCAGCCACCACAGCATTATTGAGTGTTTGTTGTGGAGCACTTGGTGTGACGATGAACCCCCTACACCCCCTTAAAAGGAGCTGTCAGCTCCCTGTAGGTTAGACTCTGTGGTTCCTACAGCTAAACTCTTACTACAACCCCTACAAGATAGGGTTTGCAATATTTTCTTCCCTCCCGCTTGACCACCCTGGCTACTTATAGATCAGCAACTGCTGTTCAAGGGTTTCTGTAACCTCTGGCAGGATTCAACAGTGTGGGCCCATAAACCCACACCTGGCAAATGCAAAAGTCAAAGGTGCTGGGATTTGGGGGTAAGAGTGCAATAGTAATTTCAACCACACAGAAGAGCAGGAAAAAAATCAATACATTTAAATGAGGAAAGCAAAATGTGAAGACAGCATAATAGTACCCCAGCCTCCACACAGATATGACAAACACTGAAGTGCAGGACTGGTGTATAAAGCCTAAAAGAATTACTGGCTGGAGTTCTGTCAAAATTGTCCCCTTAGGCTTTTCCTGGGTCTTTCTCTCTACAGCTCTTAAAACGGCATTGACAAAGGAAAGTACAAAATACTTAGAGACGTAGTTTGCTGCCTACAATCTTCTTATCTTCTCAAGTTACACAGGAAAAGTGAAATGTTATGTCTTAAAAGGATTTAGGCTATAAGATTTCAAGTCATTGTTCTTTCTCTAATTCATGCTGGATGTTCAGTTCTTGACAATGCTGCAGGTGCAATTTTCAGAAGTCCTCAGCATTGACCTAATTCTTCTCTTGTTCAATTCATTGGAAAGATCTGTGATAACATTAAGAAGTTATGCAAACTGCTTGTATCAGGGACCAATATGAGGCCTTCTATGAAGGGTAGGTCACCATGCCTCTGCTTCAGTCACTTTCTCTAACAGGTCTGAAACTTATCCTGACATGGTAGGCAGAGCTAAATCTGATCCTTTGGGGTATGGCTAAACCCATGTTTCACAACTGCCATGACATAGGAAACTCCACTGCATTTTCTACACATTTTAGAAAAATCAGAGGAGTCAATCTCAGTGCTTCAGGAGGAAACGGGAATCCTGGAGACCAGTCACAAGTAATGTAAGTTGCAGCAGGCAGCAGGACTTCTGACAGAGGTGTGACTGAAGCTGCTTGACTGAACTCCAGACCCACTACTGGATGAAATCTCTAGCATTCACTGCTGCTGCAGCTGACAACCCTTTGAGCTAAAGTGTCCACTGGTTGAGTTAGGAGATATCACAGACTCTGCTGGACTTCCTCAGCCCATTTTGCTCCCTCAGGAAGCAAAACAAGGAAGCGCCTGGTTTTATTTTGGTCTTGTCCCATGGTTCAAGTTATATCCAGATTCAGTAGCTTGGAAACTATTCTGTCACCTCTGGTTTAGAAACAATTTAGTAGGCAAAACCCACTAGCCCCAGGAGCTTCAGCCTGCCTATGGATGCTATCAGCATGCGCTGATAGCATCACTCACAAGTCACTCCCAAAACAGAATCATCATAGAACCATAGAATGGTTTGGATTGGAAGGAACCTTAAAGCTCATCCAGTTCCAACTCCCCTGCCATGAGCAGGGACACCTTGCACTAGACCAGGCTGCTCAAAGCCTCATCCAACCTGGCCTTGAACACTGCCAGGGATGGGGCACCCACAACTTCTCTGGGCAACCTATTCCAGTGCCTCATAATTGGTTCAAAGGCAGAGTTCAGCTAAAGCTGCAGTCCTGGGGACACTGAAAGGGGTGTGAAATCCCAGAGGAAAAAGCTGGGTATAGGTGAAATTGAATAACTATGGGAAAACATTGTATTTTTATTCAGGTCTATTTTCATCCCTTGCAGGTAATTGTTCTATTTTCCTGGGCAGTTTTTGTTGGCGTGAAAGCTTAGAGCGGTGCCTGAATTTGATAATGTATCCTTACTCTGGCTACATTGATCTTCCTGTGACCATGGACACACACATGCACTGGCAAACAAATTCCTCACTTCTGCACAGAGACACCAAGCTATAGATGAAATACTGCTGGGTTTGAGATTGAATTTCCTGCTCGACAAAAATGAATGTCAGGGCTGGTCTGTTGTCAGAGCTCTACACCAGAGGTACTAACATTGTTAAGCTTGTGGTAAGATGTGAACACATCCTACTTTTAGAGCAAGGGCCCCCAATCAGGGCTCTACTACGAAGGAAATGACCTTAAAGAGTCCGTCTCTTCCCTTTGCAACGGGATGGGAATGTGAAATATACAACATAATTACCTGGAAACAGACCGTTTGGTTGAAAATCTTCTAAACCCACACATTAGATCCATGTTTTATCCATTTGTCTGTTTTCTGCATTAATTTGCTTTCAGTCAGGGGTGAATACTCTAAACTTCAGGCATGGGGCTCATTCACACAGACAGGCTCCACTTATCTCCTGCTCTGTCCCTTTTTTGGGAGATTACCTGGGAGATTCAAGGTCTCCTTCTGTTTATGGTACGTAGAGGGTTAATAATCTACTCACAAAGGCTGTAGGAAGAAACCATTTATAAAAATTACTCATATGTGTGCCTAATCCTTTTTTCAGAGACCTATTTCCCTGCATAAATGCGGCACATCACCAATCAGACGGAAGCTAATTGAAAGAGGGAATTCTTTCACCTTGTATTTTCTAAAAAATGCCATTGCTGTTTATGATGTCTTCCTTACTTTTTAGCCTTCCAGGCCTGTCCTTTCATCATGAAGTCCCTTAAGAACTGCTGGGGAAAAAAAATCTCTCCTTTAACCTGTCTTCCTAGGACGGTGATGCTTCCAAGGTCCTGCTATCTCTGTGTTCTTTGTCCTCCTAAAGACTATCAAAACCCCTCACTAGTTTCAACCCAGTTTAAAAAAAGGGTAGAAGTCTCAACTACGTTTATGTTCTTACAAGATTTGTGAAAGCCAGCAGCTGAATAAAGGCAAGGCAGACAAATTAGTGCCATCACTGAAGGAAAACTTGCAGTGCAAATGTGCAATACTAGCTTACTAAGAGCAGATTCAAGAGAGCCATGTGAGTGGGAAAAGCTTTGGGGAGAGCTAACACTCTACAGGAGATAATTTAACTGTGTAAGCCCCTTGTTTGTACAGGCTTGGTTTAGTATCAACTACAACAACTTGAAGGCAATTGTAAGAAAAATTCTGGCTGCTTATGGCTGGTCCTGATGCAAGGCTCTCCACTGATATTCTATGGGGGGAAATGGGAATAACCTAGGAAACCAAACTGATGCAAAACAGAAAAGAACCTTTGTTGCTCTGCATCCATCTTTCCAGTATATTGGACTAGCACTAGAGTCAGCAGTGGGATCTGTCCTCAGTGTATATTCAGTGTTATAGTCCTAAAGACAGATCAATCCCGTATGGTTTGGCCCCAGCAGAAAACTACAGCACATTACGCTGTTTGTCATAGCTCTAACCACTGTCCTGCTGCAGTGGCACAGTAAGGCTGCACATACTCACCCATCTCTGTCTTGGGTGGTTGTCTGCCTTGACTGATTGGAGAAGTCTACCAGAGGATCTCTCAAAGCTCTAGGTAGTGACATAAGGACCCACTGGCCATTCACCAAAGGGCCTTGTTTTAGCTGCTGTGATGGATAATATCACTTCACCTGCCCCTAATCAACACCCTTATCTTTTCTTGAAGCATGGTGATTCAGCAATGCCTTCCTGACCCAGCTGAGATGAAGCAGAGCAAGTGATCTTGGATGTGCTGATAGCAGCAGGAAGAATAATCATCACCATCATAGCTCAAGGGCATCCGGATCCTAGTATGTGACTCAAATGCAGAAATCAGACAGACTTAAAGCCATACCTTTCTTAAAGTTCATTAGAGAACTTTGTCCCTTTCTGTGACTTTTGGCTGCTTTTTTTCCCTTTAAGAGCTGGCTCTTGCTGCACCATTGAATCATCCTTATGTTTTCACACCGAGGGATTCTAATATAGTTGTGCTGTATACTGTTCACACTCCAGCTTGACTTTTCTTCACCTAGCAGAGGATGCTGTGATTTTATCCACACTTTCTGACCTTGGGTGAAAGCATCAGACATCTGTTCAAAACATACTTTGCTGGGACCCAGATCATGATACTTCCTTGTGCTCTGCAGTCCTTGGTTGTGTTTGAAGAGCAGGCTCTAACGCCACTGAGGGACATAGGAATCTCATTGCCTTTTTAAGATCTGAAGTCTGAAAAATACCTCTCAGTTATCTAACATCTATGTTTCTGCCAAAGACATTTCCTGCTGCTAGACACAGAGAACTATCTTATTTAGAGGGTGACAAAAAGATCCCGCAAGGCTTCAGTACTGTGGTGACCAGGGCTGCAGTGCTCATCTTAGGTTCAGAACATACAGAGCTGAGCTACTTACATACCCAGAAATCCTGAATAATTAGTGTGAGAGGATTCAGTGATAACTCATACCCAAGCCACAGCAGTCACAAGTTAATAGTAATGCTTGCAGACCAAAACTGGAATTCTCAGATCTGGTCTTACAGATAACAAAGAAAGAGACAGAGCTGATGAAAGCCTTTTTCATCCAAGCAGTTTAGTAGATACTGGGTTAGAAAGACACTGGGACATCATGAGTCAAAGGACACTTATTTTCAACTCCCTCTTTATCTCCAGATATCTGATATCTCTTCTCTTCTAAGCAAATGGTCTCACCACCAGACTGTATAACACGTTCGTGAATGAGACTCTCTGTCTTCCGGTTGAAGTCCTGCCAGTCTGAACAGCATAATTAAATAGCCTTTTTGCTGGAACTGGTGCCAGTGAAAATACTTCACAGTCTAGAGGTGAGAGCACTCAGCTGGGAAGGAGAAGTCCTAGCTGTGCGGCCCTGCTCCAATGAATATTTACATATTGTACACAAAATACCGCACTGCTGACAAGAAGAAAGGAGGAAGAATCACTTCTAGGCAGACAACACCCTGCCAATTTGACTGAGGACTTAGAGGAATAGGGGGAGAGAGTGATTTGAGATGATCAAATTCAAGTCTCAGATGTAGGTAGGATGTGAGCTTCAGGCACTCTTAACTTCTTCAGGCAAAGCAACAAGAACACTTACCAGCTACTGAGAGCTGGCTTTTACTGCCTTTATGCATTGGTTACTTACGCTGCAGCTATCTAAGGTCAGTAAGGGTGCCAAAATCTACGTTAGGTTTTTCCACAGTTCAGCATTGTGCAGAAATCTTTTCCACTTAGATTCTGTCAGGCTCCAAATACCATTTCTTGAGGAAGCAAATCAGTTCCCAGAAACTTTTGTGTGGTACACAAGCTATTGCTTATCATCAGCCAATGGTTGACTAGCACTTGTAAAAATAACAGCGTTAGCAATAATAGCAATTTAACGTAGTCCATTCACATTTTCATCCAGAGAAATGAGTCACATAATCAATACCAAACCTTTAAAAGTGGACATAGTAATTTTCAGAGAGATTTGCAAGTTAACATACCAAGAACAATTACTTGTGACTTATTAGTAGCCTATGGAAATTTCAAGAACTCATGAGATGCAAAACATCCAGTGGACCTAAACTAGCAGAATGGATGCAGAGACCTAAGCAGATTAAAATGATTAAAAGCAGGAAAAGGAAGAATTTGCAATGACTGGTTTAATCACGGGGGCGAGGTGTCCCCGTGGTAAACTACTACTGCTCTTAAAATGTGCATCCTCTTCTTCCTGGGATGCCTGTAACAAACAAGACAGTAAGATCACCTCTGTTCTACCTGGGAATCAACAGAAAAAGGTCATGTGTGTACTGAACTGAAGGCAATAAAGGAGTGTCGAGTGAAGTGCTGAGTGAATGTAGCTTTTTAAGTGCTCTTTGTGGACAGATCTAACGCTGTGGTCTGGCGGAAAGTTCTTTGTCACTACGCATGCCCAGAGCAAATGTTATCATTTCGGTGAAAGCAAAAGTAGTACCTGCAGCAGCACAACTGCAGTATGACAAATCTCTTGGGGGGCTGGACTAGATGGTCTCCAGAGATCCCTTCCAACCTATGATTCTGTGATTCTGTTACATCATTCTAGTATGTCTTGCCTAAGGAATCTGCCCAGACAGCAGCTCAGCTGCATATCCCAGGCAGCAAAGCTGAAGGAGACAAAATATTTACCAGCGTAGATGTTATTTAGAGATGTTGGAAGCCATTAGTCATCTCCACAGGGTAAGAGCAGTGGTGAGATCCTGCACATAACATGTCAGTGGAGGGGGATAGCAACTTCTCTCTCACTCAACAAAGGCACACAATAGGGTTTTCCCGTGTCAAACAAAGTCGAACACCACACCAGGACAGGAGCCTCATGACTGAAAATGGTTATTTAGCAAGAAGTAGGCCTAGTTTCCTACTGCACTTACTGCAATACAGCTGATTGATAGACTCACATGAGAGACGTTTTGCCTAGCACCTAGAGAGCCAACATCATGGGAGTGTGCTTTTAAACCACATTGTCTGGAAGCAAAAACATGATCAAAAAACACAGCAAATAATGTCAAGATGTTCCTTCACAAACTCCCTGTAACACCTCCTTGAAGTGCTAGAGATGACCATCTGAGAGAAACTGCCTGGGTCTTCACAAAACACCATAAACCACATAAGCATAAAGCATGCAGGAGAACAAAAAAAGGACATCCATAGGATGGTCACCCAGAACAGGGGACTCAAAGATTATTACACCAGATTGGAAAGCTTCTTTCTCACTCACTTTCATAATTCATGTGAAACTTTCCACAGGCACCTGGATACCAGGTTTCCCTTTTTAATGTTTTGTATTAAGCATCTGTACACACTAAGAGTTTGTATTTGTAAAGGCCAAGGCTTCTCAAGTAATTACATGAGCAGCCATAAAGATTTTCAGAGGGATATATTCTGTGCTAGATGAGTTATATATCCCTTCACTATCTTCTTGTAAAAAGCTGTCTATTTGATAAATCAGTTATCCTGGATGCTAATCATGACCTCTAACATGAATCTTTAGACATATTGGGTTTTTTTCTCTTTTAATTTTCAGGTGCTTGTAGTCTGCCGTGTTTGCTGATGACCTTTAAGTGACTCCTCTGTGTCAAACACTGAATAATCTAGAGTTTTCTCCTGCTTGCCATTTCTTCTTCCTTGGATTTTGTACTTTTGAAACTGATGTTTCAAAACTGTACAGGATACAAAAATTAATTTTAGAAATGGCTTTTCTCCTTTTTCTCCTAAAATGAAGAATGTTCATCCTTTTTTTAAAAAGCGTCTAAAATCTAGTCTTGCCTTGTCTCAAATAGGCTCCCCTGACATATACCTGTTAAGGAGGCATGGTTTTGGATAATTTATGTGTCAGAAGTGCTGTTTGATTTAGTAATTGCTGCTATTTCTCTTGTTGTTTTTCTTCACTGATATCAAGCCTTGCACCTCACCTTGCTGGGGCCCATCTAGTTGGCCACTGGTGTGTTGTGCACCTCACAGACTGTGAGCCAGGGGACAGTTCGATAACTACCTTGTGTTTCAATCTCATGGAGAGCTCAGACTCTCAGGGACAAGAGGTTAATTGGAACAGATGTCATTTCAGAAATTGCATGATGCCCAGAGATCACGTCTTCGCCTCCTTAAGCCTTTTCGGTGGTGTTGGACCGCGTGATGTCTCTTGTTTTTCTCACACTGGGCTCCTTTTCATCTTTTGAATCACTCCGAACAATAGCAATCTTTACAAATACAGCTAGCCCTCCTCTTTATATCAGGCATTCTTCCCCCTAGGGATACAAGTGATCTTAGCTGAAGCAAGAAGTAATTAATGCCATTTTAAAAGCTGCGTGTTTCCCCTGTATAACCTTAGCAAAAGTTGTGTCTAATTTATACTTTGGTGATGTGTTCGTGCTCTCTGCTGGTTTTGACCTCTCCCATTGAAAGACATTTGTATAACTTCAAAGAGGTTTCAGATTTACTTTAAGTGTCCCAAAAGGGATGATGTAAAAACTTTTTGACTTCAGACCATTCTGCCTCTCTCATAGTGGGAAACAAATAGAGACTTCCTCATATCTTTGAAAATCTCTTTGCTGGTTTGAAAGAATGCAGCAGGAGCACCTCTGAGATTATATGAACAATTATGTCCCAGTACTACTTCTGTTAGTGGGAATGAGAAAAAAAATGTTAAGGACTCCCCCTCCTTCCAGTGAATCATGTCCCAGAGCTCATTATTATGAACAGCAGATAGAGAGGTAAGAGATGGAAACTAAATCTGAAATCATAAACTCATTAACAGACATCTATGACCATCTCCCACATGGCCAGGAATGTGGGCCATCAGGTATTTCTGAGAAACAGTTGAGGTCTGAAGTGTACCCTAGGGAAAGCAAACATTTCTTCACTGAATACTCCTTCTCAGCAGCTTCATAGCGAGGTCGAAGTTGTACAAAGAAGTAGGTGTAAGCAAAGGAACAGAGTTGAGAAATACCTGTGGTCTGTCCCTCTTAGGAAAAGGCTGAGGTATCATCTGAACTGTAAGGTGCAAGTGAACATTACTGACTGTAAGGTGCTACTACTGCAGCGCGTGTTTTGTTTGACCACTTCCTTGCCAGTGGGCATTGACTTAGCTTTGGGCTTATATGTTGCTGGAAAGTTGAAGCCAAGCTACAACCTATATAAAAAAATAAGTTTCAGCCAATATGTGAATGCATCTTGTCACCACATCTCTTTCAAGTGTTCCACAGGTGACTGTATCACATCATGGCTTATCTCAAAGAAGCTCTGAAAGTTAGTGGGAGTGGGGAAAATCTATAAATGTTCAAGACAAATCTCTCAAATGCAACTCATCGGGATACAGATGCTAGGTGACAGCTTTTTAGTATTGTTGCCCTAATATAAACCCTGAATTACTTTGCTGGCTTCAATGAGAGTAAGAACCACAACTTTATAGAACCTATAAAGGAAGGAAGCTAGGAGCAGAAAGCTGGCAAAAACGTTCCTGTGTTCTGGGCAACAAAACTTCATCCTGTGCCCCATCGGCATGGCAAGATTACATGGTTTAATTAGAAAATGCCATCACCAGAAACACCTCTTGTAGGAATAACAAAGAGTGTGTTACAGAGCTAACTGGTTAGACTGAAAGGAGGGTAACAGTAATAAATTATTTAACTAAGATTTGTACCTAAAAAATTACATTTTTTTATTCCTGTGCTATTCTAGCTAAGGATATGAAATATTCATATTTCTCCCAGTCCAAGTTGCTCACTGCCAGGTTGCATTCCTGTGATGTTAAGTGATGTGAAAGATTTACCTATACTCAATATTAAACAATATCATGAGGTAGCATTTCTTTAGTGTAATGTTTGGTGGCATCTCCCTTTGGTAATGTGATTTATTATACCCACTCTACATTTTGCAGAACAATGCATGTGGCCAAGTATCTTTAATGCAAAGTGATGCCTAGAGAAATGTTTCCCCAGAATAAAGAGTATAAAAAGCAACTGCTGACCTCTCCCCAGCTACAGTGATGCATGAGTTTCTCCAACACCCGGTGAGGCATGGAGTTAGATTTTCCTTATGTAAATTAAACTAAGATTTAGTGGGTTTCAGACAACCAGTGATACTTAATATCTATTTCTCCCTTACAGAATGAGAAACCTGAAGACATTGTTCCTTGATACCAGATTATCAATGGTGTTACCATTTAATTATATATGGTTAGGCAGGAGAGATCAAAGATCATTGCCATGGCACAAACTGTTTGATGAAGCTGAGTTTTATTGTTGGTCCCTGCAATCAATGCCTTGCGTAAAGGCCTTGAAGAGGCAATATTTTCCTCAATACAGGAGGACAGCTTTCTATACAGGAATGGGTGTCCACTCCTGTATTTCTGATTGTAAAAAGAATGCAACCTACCAAATCTGTACTGAACTCCAGTGCAAAAATGACTGACTGACGGAGGGATTGGACTATGGAGAGTCCACCCCACTCCTGCAGGCCCCATGGACCCAGGTCCTGCAGATGCCATGGACCTAGCTTACCAAATTCATATATCCATCCCTGCTGGACTTCCCACTAATACATGAAACCAGCTTCCCTCAATGTAAAGTGAAATGTAGCCTGGTATCTGCCTATGCAAACCACAGCTGAAAGAAATGTTCGGTTTGCATTCTGATTGTCTGAGAGGGTGTAATAAATGAATATTGTACCCTTTAGGCCCACAGACCTCATTACAACTATCAAAAAAAGCAGTGGGACTCTAGGACACAGCATCAAAACTGCCATAGAACAATGAAAAATTCATCCCATTTTAGAAAGATAAATTATTTGTCTGTATGCTGATTTTCTCTTCCATGTGTGGAAAATCTCTCCACTGGAGTCTCTTTTATTCAATTCAGCACATGTGTTTAATAAACTGGTATTTAATAACATAGAATGAAGGAGAGAAAAACTTTTTACTCTAATGCAATGTTCCTCCTATTTACAATACATTTCCTCATATGTTTTTCCCAAGGACCATGCTGACCCATCTATTACAAGCAATCATTCGAGCTCTGAAGCCCTACTGCTGACATGAGCAAGGTCTGCCATGTGTTTGAACATCATTTTCTTCATGTTCTTGCTTTTCTCTAAGATGAGTGAAGTTGAATATCTCCAACATAATATTTAAGCCTGAAAATCTTTTATGGTAGGTACTAAGCAAGAATGAGTTTTTCTGCCTCTGTTTGAAACAGAAAGGATGCAGTTAGGTAAATTTATTCTCAGAGGTTTTGTGCCAAGTAAGATGAGTCTCGTGGTGGTGAGACGTGTACATGGTGAAGCATCTTGTTTCTAGGTACAGTATGAAGAAAAGGCTCTTTTTTTCTAGCAGTAAGGAATTTTTTGACTCTTGCAAGAGGGGAGGAGAAATACATTCAGCAAACGCTGAGGATGGGCTATGGAATTTTCTTTGGTCTAAAGTAATGTTTGCATTCCTCTAAATTAAGTGATCCAACTTGATGCATTTTTACTGAAATGATGTGATACAACGAAGCCATGGTCCCTTCATGGACAGTATTGTATTATGCAATGCTTACAGTCTAATAAGAGATAATTGTCTTGAGCCCCATCCACCTTTTTGCCTTAATCCAAGACTATTTAAAGCCCAATTACAATTGCAGTAATCTGTTACTTACTACTGTTTGGGGGAACAAAGACCTTACTGATATTCGTCTTAGATTACAAAAGCAAAAAATAAAGTGAGTGGTAAGTTGCCTCATAAACATGAGGCAAAATTTCTTTGCTGAATGAAAGCTAAGAATCTCTCTGTTGAAGGATATTTGATTTTGTTTCTCTAGAAAAGTTCCCAACTTCAATATCATTTATCACTGCATTATTGTACTCAACATATGGAGACAACATCAAGGTTATTCAAAATGGATTGTATGTTTAGTGTTTCTGCAGGGCTGTTACAGTAGCTTTTTGTCTACACAGGGCTGTAAGCTGCACATTCCATTATATTTGCTTTGCAGTGCAATAGATTTTCCACTCCTCTAGCGGTTTCCTGGTCTCCAATCAGAATTCCCACACTAAAGGTAATGTAGCAGGTTTATCCTGATCATAAAGTGAATATACACAGGGTGATATCTGCTGTACAGAAACTTTATTCATCTTATGGGAAAGATAATGCATATAATACTAATATATGAATGCAATGCAGTATCTAAAGATATATATCCTCAGGAGGCAATTTATCTGAAGGGCTGTTTTTCTGGTGTTCGTTCATTTGTGGGAAGATGGTATTCCCAGACTGAAAATGAAGCAAATGAAGGGACTTCCCTGGTGCAAAGTGATGGATGATGATTTTGTTGCTACTGTCAAGAGATGCATTAGACTAGGTTTCTCATTCTGAGGATGCTAGATGAAAAGGGATTAATTTCATGACCATTTGGGAGACTGAATTTCCATTCTTAATTATAAAATGATGCCCTATTATAATTTTCTCTGAGGTACCTTGATGATTGAAGCTGAGTTACTTGACTCAGGGACACACAGAGGTTCCAGAAGGCCCAAAGGCAAAACTTGAGGCACACGATTTACACAGCAGGATACACTATACTGTGAAAATCCAAGCTCCTTTCACAGCAGGAATCCAAGGCAGACTGCCACCCTGACCCTCCAGCTCCCTGCCCATCCTGGTAAGAATGGTTCTTTGTGAAACAGCTGCAAGTTGGGAATTGGGAAGCAAATACCATGATCCAAAAATGTAATCCACCTGAGAAACTATGGGATAAAACTTCCAAGTCTTTCTTTGATATGTGACCTTGTACTTTTCCAAGACTGACACGTTTTGATATGAAACATTTTACATACAGCGTCACTAATTTTTCTACTAAAGACAACTAGTTTTTATTATAAATCTGTTAACCATTTGCTCAGAAAATGGCTCATGTCCCAGTTGAAGTTCTCTGAAATGAAGCAAGGCATCAATGGTGGGACTTAACTGACTGAGTACAGTATCATTTTAGAGACACTAGGCTATACTAGACTGCCTCCAGTCATGGCCCAAGCAGATTGGAGACCCATGGGCCCAATGCCATCCCTGCCAGGACTCTGAGGATTTAAAATGGCATGAAACATGCCTGTCTGAATGCAACACTGACTGATTCTCATTAAGATAGTGCTGGGTTTGAGCCAGGGGTGGTGTTGAAGGGGGCAAAATTTAGTTCTTTGGCATTGTCATTTCATGTGACTGCATTGGCATCATCAGAAACATACTCAGCCTATGTGATATTCCCTGACCAGAAGCACTGGTGAGATCTAAGCCTGCAACTCATAAATATGTCCTGACTGAGAGTTACTTTGTGGTTATGAGGTTTGGGGTTTTTTTGTTGGCATTAGTTTGTGCAACAAGATTGATGGCAAGTGCTGGTTTTAGCAGAAGTCAGTTATACTAACTTAATACACTGAGTTTTTCTCTAATGTAATACAATGCCATGCAAAGACTGCCTGTCATAAATTGATGCTCAGGTCTGGATTTTCATGAAACTAGTGGAAACTACACTTCTCTGAGAGCCAGTGATGGATGAGGTCAGACTTCACTAATGTTTTCTGATGCATGGTATTGTGTTTCTTTAATATAAACTAATCCATGTCAAGGAGTATCCTTGACTCCATTTGACATATTAGACTCGGTTTTTCCTTCTTGGACATAATGAGAATGTACAGACACCTTTTCTAACTGTGCAGCCACAAGTAATGGTGTATTGCTCTGTGTTCAGAGAAGCTCATTCTCATACATCACTATATATTAAAGACTTGCAGTCTTTTCCTACTATAGTAAAACACAGCTACATGCATAAATAGCTATTAGTAAAAAATTAGGTTGCTCCATCATTTATATCAGTAACACCAGTGCACAGACAACATCTTTTGTCAAGTAGGCCAGTCTTATGCAGGCCTAAGTTATAGAAGGAAAAGTCATTTTGTTAATCATTTTACTGCACATTAGCAGTTTTCTTGGATATAAGGAGGAAGTTCTTTACTGTAAGGGTGGTGAGGCACTGGAATGGGTTGCCCAAGGAAGCTGTGAATGCTCCAGCCCTGACGGTGTTCAAGGCCAGGTTGGACACAGCCTTGGGTAACATGGTTTAGTGGTGTCCCTGCCCACGGCAGGGGGGTTGGAACTTGATGATCTTAAGGTCCTTTCCAACCCTGACTATTCTATAATTCAATGTAAACACAATTTAATTGAAACTGCTATGACAACCTACATGTACAGGATTAGATTTTGTAACAGAGATGTAATTTCAAGCAGTAATGATATTAGCTTGCAAACAAATCTACTCAATATGCAACTCATTAAATAATTTTAAAAGTCACTGTTCTTCAATTTATGTAAAAATAGTCTTTATGTCCAATTATACAGGTTTTAATATACATTTATGATCAGCCTTCAGCCTGATTCAATAACCTTCATGCAGATTCAGTAGGGCTTATTTAAGTAGGCACAAAGTCAACAGGAGTGCAGAGGTGCTTAAAGACTAACAAACTAAACTAAGGTTTTAAAAAAAAATAAAATCAAAACTGAGCCCAGAGGGGTCTTCACTGAAAGAAGCAAATGTGTAATTAAAGTTACATTCTCATTCACAGACTGAAAAAATTGAAAGGAGGGACTGCTCTAAATAATACATTCTATTTCTAAATCTTTTGCACATAGTCCTTTTTCATCGTCTGACCTTACCACAGGGAAAATTGTTGTATCTCTTTTAATAAAAGTTACATATCCCATTTGCAGCTTCCCAATCTGTTTAATCTGAAAGCTTTTTCATCTATTCCCTGTGGGTGGAACTCCTTCTTTAGACCTTTAATTAGGTGGTGTTGCCTTGACCACTGCAGCTTAGATTTAGTTAAGTATTCTAACTCTAAAATGGCCACTTGTGTATTTGCACTTCAATATTGACCCCACAAGTTTGTCTCAGAATTTGCTACGGTGTTTAAAGCATTGAGGTTTTTTTCCCCAACTTGCTTCAGTTCACTGTTGGGTTTTTTTATTCCTGAGAAGGCCAGTATCATTTGTTGATGAACCTTGATTTTACTGTCTCAAAATTCATCACTGTGTCTTCTGAATAACACTGAATAATTGGTTAATAGAAAGTACAGAGAGTTCACTTCCATCTTCTGCAATGGGCTTTTCAGCAGACCTCAGCACACATTTCCAAATTAGCATTACTACAGATCACAAACAGAACTTGTCAATGTGATTTTTCTACTGAATATTTCATGTACTTTTTTATACTATCAATGATAAGAATTTAATGAATTGCTTACAGGCATTATCTCAAAGACCGGTGAATAGCATCCTTCTCTGACTGTGCTCGAGTTAAAATAACAAATATATACAAGATATCTCCCAACAGAAGATATCTAATTTACTTCAGCATGGAAACTTAAGGTCATATTTTCATGTTGATCCCTAACTTAGGGCACTGTTTCGTCTTTGTGCGCTTCAGTTTGAATTTTCATTTCTATGTAAATAAGTCTCTGATTTATGGCACTATTAAAGATATTACTCAATGACTCTTATTTTTCAAAATTGCTTTCACGGCATGTAAAATTAGGTAAGCAACAATGCCTGAGACTGCATGCTGGCAAAGTCCAGCAGAGTATTAAGGAATCACCCAGATTTTGGATTAAAAAACAAAAACAAAAACAAAACCAAATTCAAAATAGCTTATTTAAAACCACAAAGAAATAGATCTATACATTTAAATGCTCATTATGTTTGATTAGCTTGTTCTCTCATATAATAGAAGCTGCCCAGGCTTTTCACTCACATTTTTCTTCTGGGGACTAAGGGATTTGTAGTAATAGTTGAAGCTCACATCTGAGTTTCACAGAGACATTGGTAACAAAGCTACACCTACAAACTAAAGGAATTACATGAAAAAAAAAAAATAAATAAATAAAAGGAATAATGGTGTATCATTCTTCAACAAAAATCAATTTTAAATTTATTTTTTCAACATAACCAATCTAAAGTTGGTTTTATACAGTTTTCTTTAGTTAAAACGATCATGACATGACCTAATAGAGGATATGTGTACTGAAGAAATTATAGAGTTAATTTTTATCCATGTAAATCACCATTTTGCTTAACACCTTCTGTACATTTATAAATTACTTGAAAAACATGCTAACAGTCAATGTCTCAATGTTCTTTTACAATATTTAAGACTTTATGGCACCCATTAGCTATCTACCACAATTAAGCTTCTGGCTGCTAACTCATTAAATCTAAAGGTAAGGGAAAGGAGTACGGACCAGTAGGGAGGGCAGCGCAAGAGCATTTGCTAAGGAATTTTCTTATATTGTCCTTCCATACTGGGAGGGATCTCAGGTCTGCTGGTCTGACATACTCAATTATAAATTAAAAGAATCTTTCATGCACATACATGGTGTGATTCACAGGACCCCATTTTATCTGTCACATTATCTCCAAATGAAGAAATGTTGTAATTAATTAGATGACTGCGCTTCAGATGAAATGAGTGAGCAACCACTAATTGCAGCTCAAGGCTGAATTTTCTCACTGCCACCCTGCCATATGAGAGGCAGAAGATGGAAACTATGTCACCATCAAAAATGTCACCACTGCTTCAGCTCTGGTGATTTCTATGACCATGGAAAAGCCACAGAGTGGAGAGGTGTAAAAGAGCACCAGGAAAACAGCATCTCTGTCCAGCAGAAAATGGGAAATGCAGGAGTGAGAAAGTCTGTCAATCAGAAGGTCTGTACGTGGGCATTGGTCTCTTTCATTGTTCCTATTACCCATATCTTTTACAACATCACTTAACAGACTGATACAGAGCCCAGATGTTGAAACTGTGTGATCTGATTATGCTTAGCGTTATGGTTTTTATGGTTTGAAATGAGCAATTTATATTGGAAATTGCAGGCTGAATATACTTTGATTTCAGAATTTTTCTAAATACAAGCCTGTCATTTATTGTGTATATAGTGTTCCTTTTTATGAAAAAGCAATTCTTGTACTTAATTTTTGTTGTTGTTGTTATTGTTTATATTTCTCCAGGGCAACAACCAAATTAATATGTTCCTCATGGGAAAACACATGTTGGAAATAATACTGTAGACAAACTAGGTAGATAACCTGAAATCACAGTCAAAAGTAATCAGATCAGTGCTGAATTCTAGGACAGAAAATAGTGTTTTGCCTTCTGTAATATTTCTAAATTATGTTTCCCTCTATGACCTAAAGAAAGTTTTGCAGATAACTTTATATAGTGCACCCCTACTACTGAAAAGATATTTTCTTTGCTGAATAGAGAAAGAATAAACTTTCAGGTTTTACATAAAAAGCTGCCATTTGAAGTGGGAGGTCTTGGGAGAGCAAGATTTTTTTACAAAATAGGTCTAGCACTAGAATAGAACTAGGTATGCATAAACGGTGTATCTTCACCTCCATGTGTTTCTTTAAACTATATTCAGAAACATGTCTATCTATTAAATAATGAAGTTTTCACCTTGAGCCACAGACAGCTAAGCTACAGAAGAGTAAACCACATTGTTTCCAGTCAGCCTAAATTTCCTGTGCTAGCCTATTATGCTAGCTACAATCCCTGAGCCACTCCAAATAAATCTTCCTCTATTTTGTACTTAGAGTCTCCAGACGTCTAAGACAGTTATGCTTTCCCTTCCTTATATATTTACAGCCTGATTCCTCTTTCTTTACAGCAGTATAAATCAAGGGTAACTCCAATGAAATCAGCACATTTTTGCTGATGTAAAAGAGGCATTAGAGATAATCAAAACAATGGGACTGATATTTATGTTAAAAGAAAAATCTGTTATGGCCAGACATCAGATGAGTACAAAACACCTCCTTTGATATTAGATATTGACAGAAGTTAATTCAAAGTTTGCTGATTTTTTTTCATTTTTGTGTTCCTATAAGCTACCTATATGATATATACCTCCTTTCCTATCCTTCTGAATGGATTGAAATGGGTTTGCTCACATAAATGTATTTGCCAAGACAGTCACAGAGTGACCACACAAAGCATGAATTAGCTCAATGTCTTATTTTATAATGAAGTGCCATTTAATACGATCCATTTACACAGAAATCATTTTGCAGTAGGAGGGGGTGCTCCTACTATATATATATCTACAAATACTATGAAGATATGAATATGTATATTTATATAGATAATTTCTTCCATTCTTTCAAGTCCAGAAAAATATGATGAAAAAAAAGATAAGTCTCAAATTGAAAAAGGGACAACTGCCAGTTATGATGTAAAGCTTTTTGGCCTCTACTGGCAGGTCTTCATGGCCACCAAGAACACTTGAGAAACAGGGAAGCCTTAAGCTGCATCTTACAACTGACCACACCATCTTACACCACCCCACCATTGCACAAGACTGCTATTACACTATTTCTAAAACGAGCAGAAGAAAAATACCCCACAAACAATTATATTATGCATAAAGTTAAAAACCCCAGTGTTTTATAAAACACTTATAACAGGGATGTCTTGGTGTCTGATACCTCCCAGAGCACACCTCTAAATAAGCATTTGGGAAAAGCAATCTGAGTAAATGGTTTTAAAGACAGGTTATTTATTTATTACACAAGACAACTTCTCACATTATTGCCTCAAGTAAAATGAATGCTGATAATGCTCCTGTCTCTGAAACTGAATACATTTATATTAAAAATGTAGAAAGTACAGTATACACTGAGGTGCAATCTATTGACTATGTCAGTAATAGCAGCTTTTTCATTTTTCCCCTTGTAATAGAAGTCATTGCTTGCATTCAGAATGCATTGTCAAGCTTTATTAATCTCAGCACAGAGGCCATCCTGGGCCTTGAAAGCTATTGCTTTTTTTAAAAAGATGGTATTCTTTTTCTATGGCCTACTCGAGATCTATTTCAGATCTGTCATAAAGCCCTCAAATTACAGGACAACTTAAACAACGCTTAGCGATCAGTGATGTGTTTAAAGTCTCTTCTCTAAAAAGCTTGAGAATGAATTATAATATATTGAATTTTAAAAAAGAGTTTCTTTGCAGGTTGGCAATCATGCTGTAAGATGCTTCTTTGTCTCATCATTCTGAGATGAAAATTGATTATTAGAAACTGAAGGTGATATTATGAGCAGAGCTGAATGCATGATCTAGAGAAAGGGCTGAGAAACATCCCTCATTTTGATGTCTTAATACCAGAGCTGAAACTCTGACCCTAATGAGGTCATTGGGATTTTTTATTATCTACAGCATTGCTTAGTTAAGTTTTTTTTAATCTGTGACTGCACAGAGAAGGTGTTTATGCTACGAGCAACCCTAATATGATTTGGACTGCCCATTCTGAAACCAAAATGCTAGATAAGCCTGTATGTATTGAAGAAGGGGGGAGCTGCCATAAAGTATATCTGTATAGTATTTGCACTTGTTTTTTCTCTAAATGGGCAGAATGCAGTGGTATAGGGTATAATTAGTAACTTCTCAACAGTCATCATTTAGATTCAGACTTGTTATAAACATAAACCCTCTCCCTATTTTGCAGCATTAACACTGTAATATTATTAAAGAGAATGTCTGCATTCCTTTACTGTTAACTATTGAGGGACTGGAAGATTACTAACATACAGCATGCGATGCTCGAATTCAAAACTATTACTAGAAATACAGAGTAGTAAAGACACTGAAATATGAAAACACCTACTTAATTGTTTTTGTGGCAAATACGAATATTCTGAATTACTTCTCTTTGGCATGATATGTCTCTTTGGCATGACTATATGCTTCTACTTCATGCAGTCTTTGAAGTATTTTGTACCCTTTAGTAAGACAGCAAAAAAATTCATAGAGCCTTGCAGTTTTGTGGCTTTACATTCAGTTGGCATGGACAGGGTTATCAACTTTTTCTTACTACTTGATATAAAATAAAATCACTGAAACTGAGCTCCTGTAAAAGTTTAATAGTTTGTATGTAGCAAGTTAATAGTAACTCTGAACAAGATTTCACTTGGCATCCTTCAGTTATTAAGTCATGTTGGAAAAAAAAAAACCAAAACTCCAATAACAAAATACTGAGACTTAAATCTTGCAAGTGATGCCCACAAAATGAAATATAAACCAGATACAACTAATGAAATAAAAGCCAGCTCAAACTCTGTGATTTACAATTGAAATTTGATAAGCCAACAAGCGCTTACACAATAACTTTTGTGATTTTTTTTTTTTTTTAGGCTTGATATTAAACTTTTCTTTGAAAAAGATGAAGGTAGTTTCACAAGTTTAATTGAAGAAAACTTATTCAAAGCAATATGATGAAAAGCTACTATTGTGTCCTAGTGTAAAACTGACTAATTGGAAGAACTCTATGTAGGTAAGATAATATCAAATCATTATACTAAACAACAATAACTTCCTACTAATTTGGCATATAATAAATTTATTTGCAATTACTTAGGGGTGAACGTTGCTGACAATCAACATACTTCCAGGGAATGAGCTTTAACTTTCTCACACCCTTGCTTGCATATAGGTGGCACTAAAGGTACGTAATGAGTTATTATAACCTACTTATTATATTTCAGTTTTTAACCATTTTTATGGTATGCAGTATATGTAGCTCAAATATTGCCATACTAAATTTCTTAATTTTTGCACATTCTGCAAACACAAGAGATTATCAGCCATGATTCAAATTCCAGAAAGAAATTCTCTTTTAAATTGGAATTCTCAAGAAGTACATAGGAGTTTGGTGTTCTGTTTCCTTGAAAATAAAATGTATCCTTTACTAGACACCTTTGGCCTATGAAAATTCAAGTGGATTTCTTTTAGATTAATTACAAAATCATACCTCAAATATATATGTTGAGTATCCTTTGTTTTTTTTCAAAATGGGCTCACAGAAAAAGAAACCTTCTTGCAGTTACAAAGTATACTTTGTCTGTTTAATAATACAGGCATTTACTGATTAAGTCAGCGAGAATTTTTTATGCCAAGGAACTGTAGAATTGGATAAATTCTGGATAATTTGACAATTCAAGTAGTCAAGACACGCTACCATATATTGAGTTCCTTCTGGACTTAAGTACATGATGACAATATCCAGTTTTACTGCATCACAAAATGTTGCAAAAAATTAAGATTCTGAGAAAAAATTATAGTGTTTAATGCCATCAACAGCCTTTAATACTCTACATTGATGGGATGACATTGGTATCTGAATTTTGGCCACAATTTTTTTTTTTTAAATTTAAAATTTCTCTTTATGATTTCTTTTACTTTTTAATTTTCAGACATAGCATTAGTAAATATGGCACATATTGATTAAATCTACTTTGAAAGTATCAAAATATGTCTTTTATTGAAACAATAAACTCATTTACAAATGAAATACAGAAAATTAAATCTAGGACAACTGATTTTTGTTAATTTGTCAAGTCAGTCCCTAAAAAATCAGATCCTGAAGCAAAATATCATAGTTGCTCAGTCTATGGATGATACAGTCATGCTTTACACCACAAAAAATAAGCCTGAAAGCTCCAAAGTTATGTAGCATAACTAAGTTCTTCCTGTAATAAACCATCTTTTCTATGGCCTATTTTATTCTGCAGGGCAAATTTCAGACTAGCAGTTGTGTCTTTTCCTAGAGGTTTTACAGCTCTGCTAACTTCAATCTTAACATGCCTCTCTGAGATTGGTCCATTATCAAGTGCTGTGTAATAGCTAGAATACACATATATACACACATGTACACAAGCATTTATCTATACATTTACATGTATCCTTCATTTCCTTTTGCCAGACATACTAACAGTTTAGTGAACATAGTAATTTTTATGACAGCAATAGAATTAAGAAACATAAGAATATTGTAATCCTCACATATTCCCATCTAAAGGAATGCATGTGACACCAGAGTTTAATTATAAATGCTGTGCTTTTTTAATTGAGCAACTGTATATAGTAATCAAGGCAGACTTACACATGAGATACCTGCTGGAAATTCATGATGAAAAGGTTGTGGACGTCCCATCCCTGGCAGTGTTCCAGGCCATGCCATATGGGACTTTAATCAATCTGGTCTAGTGGAAGAGTGGAAGCTGTCCCACCCATGCCAGGGGTTGAAACTAGATGGTCTCTAAGGTCTCTTCCAATACAAACCATTCTATTATTGTATAATTAGGGTTGGCAAAAGGGCATAGACCTAGCCATGAATATGGAGGAGGGGTAAAGGATTATACAGGTCTTCAAGAGTTAATGAAGGAAAAGGGAAGACAATTTATCCTTCAGTAAATTCAGAAGATTTGGAGTTTACTATTAATCATGTCAAGACAGTCCTTGTATGATCTAGTGCTGCTTTGTGCAGATACACTATTTTTTGCCACTAAAGGTATGTAGACAAGCTGCAGACTCCCAGATTTTAAATGTCCATACTAAATATAATTAATACCACTTTTAATGGGTACACTATGGAGATTCTGGGTCAAAAAATATTGAAGTTTTTGTGACAGAATCCAGAGATGAAACTCAGAAAACAACCTTCTCTAGGAATAGGTAGATAAGGCAACTGAACAGACAAGAAGTGAACATAATTTGCCACTTGAGCTTTGCACAGGTATAATCAGCTCAAACAGGACTATTCAAAAGCACTGAACACTTACTGTCAATGTTATTTCATGGGATAAAGGTAGGGCTAATGATAAAAGCACTGCCTTCTACTGGATGCTGTACAGCTGAAATTGTACCTATTCACCAGTAAAAGTAGTAAACCTAGAACCCTCTTTGAACCTTGCTGAGAATAAAAGTAATTTGTAAAGAGAATGGGATGATGTTCCTAGGAGAAACTACCAGCATTAAGTGCTGTGGAGAACAAGTGTGCTACAAAAAACTATTTCCTGTCCATAAAGCAAAAGAGAAGGGAATCTTCAACTCCAGTTCACTCCCCAAATTACTGATAAAAATTGTGGGGAGTGGAGGGTGGGAAAAGATGATTACCTGATATTAGGTCTTAATTGATGCATAAGGACGTAGAAAAGAGTATCTTCAGTTTATCAAAGGGACATCCTTACAAACACACACACAAATGACTTGATCTGAAAGGAGCAAAGCAGGGACTAATGACGTAGTTAGTCAAAATTTTAAAATGCTTTTCTGTAGTTTGAGAAGCAAACTAGTTCTCTGTGTTTGTCATATAACCAGGTATTCTGATCATAACTGCTTTCTTCCTTAGGTAGCAACAACTGCTATAGAGGAATTTTCTGACAGTGAAGAAGTAGTCCCTGCCAAGTGTTGAGCATCTTGTGTCTTGAGCCCTGTGAATGTGAAATACTGTGTATTTTAGCTCTGGTGGAAGCTGTCTGGTACCTAGCAGCTCTCAAAACCCAATCTTTTGCTGGCAACATCTGTCACGGCGTTGCACTGCAGTGGTCATGGAGTAGTGGGACAAATAAAAGGAAAATAAGAAAGAAGAAATAGTTACTTTACTACTTGATACTTCTGAGGTTTAAAGTCCAGTCTGTAAAACTTGTTAAATGCCCTTGAAAACTGCATCTTCTTGCTATATAGCTAGTTTTGGTAAGAGCAATGAGTTTAATATTTGGGTTTTTGTTAAAAACAGGACTTTGGGATTATAGTTCTTCATCCTTTTCTTCCAATAAGGTAGACTATGCTAACGTAAAAAAAGCAGAATAAATGAGCTCTTTATTTTTGCAGGACAAAGAGCATTTGAACTCTCTCAGTGGCTCTTTGACTGCCTTCAAAGCTTGTCTCTGCCTAATTAAAGCATCTGCTAGCTTCTGATTTGTACTACACTGTATGCTTCCCATTGCACTAGCAGCTAAATGCATTTAATAGATTAATTGTTGCTTACTATAATACAGCTAAAGAAAAAAAAATCAGAATTAAGATTTACAAATGGCTATGTAAGGGCTCAATGCACCATCCTTTAAGATCAACTTTTATTATGCCACTTTACGATCTCAGAATCTGCCACCTAATTCAGTGAGCTAGTCCTGAGAGAAAAGTTTTAACCTTATCCTGTGTAACCAGGGTAGAACATTCTGAGGTCACTGATAACATGGAATATCTTAAGTGGAATTAAAGTGATTTTTTGAAGTTCAAAAAGCACAACTCAGCACATGAACCAGCAAAATTGGCCCCAAAGTAGGAGACCACTGATAATGATCTCAATTTGACAGGCACCCCTCTGAAATCTCTGGTTATTTGGGTACAAAAAAAAAAAAAAATGCAAACAATCACAACAATAAAGCGGAGAGTAGAAAAGGGCACAGAATGCATTTACATGGCTATACTCCTGATGTATTGGTACTTCTTCATCATAAAATTACAGTAAGTGATTAACACCTAAGCATTTACATATGGGGCACTGAGGGGTTAACATGCACCATTAAAATAAAAATGTATGTTTATTTCCCCTTCCTCACTGCTATGACTGCAAGGCAACCTCTGCACTCCTCCTGAGTGAGGAAGAATAGTAGCTGTTGGAAGATCTTGCTGCAGGAACAGAAAGAAGTGGCCTTTTAGGCAACCTCTTTTAGATTTGAGAAGAGAGTAAACAGAGCTGGTTTACTCCATATTCTTCCTCCACGTGAGCATAAGGTGACAGTTAATAGATTGGCATTGTTGAACTAAAGTGAATGAATCTGCATTTTGGTCCTTTACACCTGAATTACACTTAGTCCAGTTATACTGACATCATCCTAGTTTTCACTGAGGTTGTACTGCAGCTAATAAGACTAGAAAATGCTTTAAAGTCTCTCATTGATTTTCATTACAGAAATCCAAATATGAAATCACAAGAAGCTACCTGATGACAAATTAAACAATAAGCTTGAAATGCTATAGTGTTTTCTTTCAAGGCAGAGCAGTTTACCTTGTATTCAGTATTTCAAAAATGAGAAAATATTTCAAGGAGATGAGCCTCACTGGAGATAGTATTTCTACAGCAAGACCAAGTGCCATTAGTGATGAGAATATCCATGAAAGAATTCACCCACAAATGCAAGGCTACTCCCAACAATTTGAACTTTCAAGAGGGTGAAGACAGAAAGCAGAGATTAAAAGTTCTTCTGGTCTCACTGGAAATAAAGCTATATTGCTAGAATTGGAAAAATAAAAAACATAAAAGCTTTAATTCATATAGTAATCATGCGCAAGGTTATTCACCATAGGCACTTGCTAAAATCATAAACACAGGATCAAAGTAGCAAAGATTCACTAGGGGGTGGAATCAGGAATGGAAAACCTCTATATACACTTCATATAGAGAAAATACAGTCTGTGGTCAGATCCAGTTAAAGCTATATTTTATCATCTTATTTATTTATTATTTTATCACTTAAATTATGAGTTTTAAAGCAATTGATTATTTCATTCCTAGCATTTAGAACTGTGCAGTTTGAAAGAGACATTAGGCCAGTAGTAAGCTAGGAGACAGAAAAAGTATATTACTCATAAATACAAGAAAAAAAGCATACATGCATAGTGTATGTAAGAAGCCTGAAATAAGTTTGCTTTGGTACAGCTATAGACAAATAATTCCTGGAGCTAACAGAAGGGATTAGTAATTATGTCAAAATATTAATGTCCCAGTTGACTTCTTCATTCTCCAGAAGGCAGACCTGATTTTCCAAAACAGTTCTGAGAATTCATGTGCTACCATATAAAATATATGAATTGAAAAATAAGTGGTAGAAGGAATGGCTTGCTACGTTTCTCCTCTTCCTATTGTATTATATTGCATACAGTGGAGTAGCTGGATAGACTGCATAGCTCAATTAGTGCATGTTTACATTGGCAGAAAACCTTCAGGACAAGATCCTTCTACACTGACCATAAACATGGGTGCTGGGCTAGTTATTTAATAATAAAATAGATATCTTCAGGTGCCTAAATCCATGATTTGGGTAGCAAATAAGGTTTATTGTTTACTTATAATTTTCTTTCAGAAATTAGGACATTTATTTATTAAAGCATAAATCCTAACTTCTTAAATAGAAATCCTACTAATCCTATGACTGGAATTTCACCTGAAGGGCAAGATATAGATATTCAGCCTTTTTTCAGTCTCTATAATTTACCCTGCCCCACCTCCAGCTGCTGATCCAAAAAGCTGGGATTCTCCCCTAACTCCTGCATTGTATTTGTTTTTCCAGGTGTAGAGTTCCTTGGATACCTCAGAGTATCTTGAACAGTGAGAGGCACCCATGTTTCTGCAACCACAGCTGGGTCTACGCATTAGGGTCTGGAGACACTGCAGAGAAGGAACAAACTGGATAATGACCTACGGTTGCTGACCACACGTATAATCTTAGGCTTTCCTCTGCCTACTACTTCTGCTTGGTTTAAGTAGTTTTCTTTTCCCCCTGCTGTGTTGGACTAAGAGGAAGCATTTCTACAGGCTGTCTCTCAATAGAGCTTGATAAACCAGCGACAAGTTACTACTGCTTTTAACCACGTATCCCTACAGAAGATCAAAGGAGTTCTTCCAAACTCCTCTGCCCTATTCCTCCATCTGCCTCATTTGCTAATAGTACTTTAAAAATGCCACAAATTTCATGTCTTATTGCTCATAAAGCACAATAAAAGAAATAGGCTCTATCACCCAACAAACACAGCTGAATCCTGTTTATTCCGGCAAAGTATGTTTTAATTTGTTTTTTAAAGAGAGCATTTTGTTCCTAATGATGCCAGGCCAATAATTCTGAAGGTTTATTTTTCAGGTAAAGCACTAGAAGTCTAATAAAAATGTCTTTATTAAGGCCTTTGTTTTGTGATCTGGAAAAAAAAAATAAAGAAAAAAGTGAGTGCTTCTGTTAGGAAAAGACCAATACACTCACAGCCTTCAACAGTCTGCAGTCCTCTGAACTACTAATAAGAAAATAAATAGGTGTGGATTTTTTCCCCAGTTACCTCAATATATGTAAATCCATGAAGAACCATCAAATAGAGATTTCTTTGGTTTCTATAAACTCTGCACTCAAAACATTTCAAATTAGAAGGCTCTATCTCAGCTCAAATCAGCCCACATCACCTATCAAAATGAGTATTTTGATCAAAACACCAGTATTCGCTCTGATTGGTTATATCTCCTGCTGACTAAATTGATTAATGGTCTATTTTCTGGGTAATTTACTGCTGAAAAGTTGCAACTAACAATTTAGAGTTTTCTGAAGGCTGATTTGTGAAAGCCCTAGAAGGACTTCTAACTGTTAGAGGTCATTTCACCAGCATGTTTGTACATTCTTCATGATATTTTGTCACATAGCACTGAATAACCAGCTGTAGGTATGTGAACATGTGTATAATTTGTTTGTAAGTTTTCAAAAAAAAGTCTTATCTTCCTGAGCAATGTCAGTCACAGCAGAAGAGACTGCAATTTATATCTGAGTGCCTTAAACACTGCAAATTACTTTCTCCTGCCCTCTCCTTTTCTAAGCAGATTCTGTGATGTATTGAAGCCTGGCCATAAACATGACTCCTTTGTGTGATTACTTCAGGCTTCAGAGTGCTGTGTATTAAGGGGTGCACCTGAACAATATAAACTCACTTTAACAATGCATCACATGTCAGGATGGAAACTTATCCCTGTAGACTGACTGCCTGTTTCCCTTGAACATCCCACAAGCAATTGTGTGAAATATTTTCTCTGAAGCCATCGAGGCCACAAACGCTGAGCAGTTTTAGTGAAAACTAGAAAAGAATGGCCTAAATACAAACTCTTCAAGGATGCAATCCCTTTTAGTTCAAGTTCAGCCCATACTGAAGAGCTAGGTTTGGGAGCAAGGTTCACACCAGCCTACAGAATTCAGCTGAATGTTTTTCATGCAATGAGGAGGAATATGTGGTGCCTCTTTGTCTTACAGGGCATACACAGATAAGACAACTCTTACAAATTAATGGAACACATTTCACTTGACTTTCAGCTTCAGCTTGTCACTGAAATCCTACGACATAAGGCTTTCATTTCAATAATTTGCCAAAGACTAATCATTTCCTATAGTTCCATGCAGTCTGTTATGCAGTCATATTCTGACTGACTTTGATTACAACATCATTTAGAAGTCTCAGTTAGATCAGATTAATAGAGGGTGCTGTGCAGCTGCATTTTCCACAAAGAAATTGAAATCTTGGTTAAAATCAGGACAAAAAGCAAATAAAACAAAGGAAAACCAAGCAAGACAAACTAAAAAATATTCTAGAAAACTTTCCATATAACTTAGTGCTGACTCCCATTGTAGGGTTATTATCTTCAAGTCATGTAAGTAATTTTAAATAAGCTTTTAGAGGCAGATTACGGTGCTATTCATCTTCACCACATAAAAGAGCAGCAACCAGGAAAGAAAAGAAATGGGCAGGGAAAAGGAAGAAGCATTCTCTTTTAGTTATGATGGATTTATCTTAAAACTTGTCATGGTTTAAACCCAGCCAGTAACTAAATACCACACAACTGCTCGTTCACACCATGGCTGAGATGGGGAGGAGAATTGAAAGAATGTAAAACCCATGGGTTGAGATAAGAACAGTTTAATACTTGAAATTAACTGAAACATAATGATAATAGAAATAATACCAACAATAACAATACTAACAATAATAATAGGGAACAACAAAAAAAAGTAAATGAAAAATCAGAAAACACAAGTGATGCACAATACAACTGTTCACCACCTGCTGACCAATACCCAGCCTGACCTGAGCGGTGCTCCATCTCTTCCGGGTAACTCCTCCCAGTTTATATACTGGGCATGACGTGCTGTGGTATGGAATACCCCTTTGGCTAGTTTGGGACAGGTGTCCTGCCTCTTCCCCCTCCTAGCTTCTTGTGCCCCTCCTCACTGGCAGAGCATGAGAGACTGAAAAGTTCTTGACCAGGGTAAGCACTTCGCAGCGACAACTTACACATCAGTGTGTTATCAGCATTATTTTCAAACTAAAATCAAAACAGCACTGTGCAAGCTAGGAAGAAAAAAAATAACTCTGTCCCAGCTGAAACCAGGACAAAACTAAACAGTCCTATAGGATGTCTGGAGTTGCTGGGGTGTTAGTTTGGACACACGACAGGATGATAAATAGGGTTTTGATTCAGCATCTTAGAATTGGTTATTTAAGTCAGTTGTAAATGTAACGAAAGGTGAGGCACAGTGGGAAAAGAAAAGGCAATCAGGACCTAGATGTAAGGACCCCCAAGAGGAAGCAGGATGGCATCTAAGAAAGACTTCCTGAAAAGCAGTCAAAATGAACATCAAGAGAAAGAGGAAAAAAAAAGAAAAAAACAAAGGAAGAAAGAGTCAGCTGTCTTGACCACTGTCAACAGGTCCAGGGTAAGAACCAAGAACTAATCCTGAGTTTTGCCTAGGAAATTATCAAAATGTTTTCATTAACATACAAGAAATACAGAACTGGCATTTAGTCCAGAAGAGAAGTCCTAGATAACATTTGCAAACACACTGTCATGAGCTGAAGATGAATAGATGAGGAAGGTTGGGAAGGTGCCAGAAGTAACATAGCACGCATTCATACATGCTTGGAATCCTACCGATTCCACTTGGTCTCTGTCTTTGCTTGGCCTTCACATACCTTCTTCAATCAGCAAGATTGTCAGAAGAAAGTACATAGCTCTGAGAAAAGCGATCTCTTACTTAACTGTCTTTGTTGTAAATTCAGCAAGGAAATAAGTATAAAATGATTCCCAATAATAGCTTTTAGGAAAAGATTGCAATTCCTCAGATATTAATGTGGGGTTTTGCAAATATTGCTATTTACAGCCTTGATGCACTTGAAACTATATGACAAATCACAGTTTGAGTCTAGGATCCTTGAAATGATATTTAAAAACCTTCCCCCAACTCTCATAGTGCTGTTCTCAGGGAAAGCGTTAGCAGTACACATAAGGTGGTATGCAACTGCCTGGTCTGTTAGCAACGAAGTAAGCATGTATAAAATATTCCAGCCCAATTTGATAAATTAGAAAACAAAGTAAACTAGACAGGTAATTAAAAGTAATAAACCAGTTTTAATTGGTTAAGCAACCATGTAGAAATTCAGTGCCAGCAGCAAAGGTATAAAATACAGCAACTTGGGGTTTTGGTGTCGTAAGTATCTCTGACGCTGTTGAGCCACAGTAATTTCAGATACCGTAGGGAAGCTAGTACTTCATTACTATGAAAGTACAAGTCATTACCACACCTCATTCTATACACTTAAATAAAATATGTAACATAGATAACTGACATACTGAACACAGCAGGAAGGTGATTAAATAGCAGGTACTCAAGAAATATTGCCAATGGGGCAAAAAAAGCATTTTTATTTTTCTTCTGGCCAAGTTAATAAGTGGCCTGACGACCCCATCTCACAGCAATACAGCATTAAATTTCAACAGGAATGTTGACAAGCCTTCATAAATAAAAACATCCATTTGCAATAGCTTCCCATAACCAAGGGCGAGGTAAGGCACTTCGCTAGCATACTTGCAGCTAAGGGCCTTTTCCTTCCACACCATGACAAAGCTTCAACAGACTTGCACAGGGAAAGACAGTCAGCACTGTCCACAAGTAGATGTTCTCAAACCTCACTCATCTCCCGAAGTCCACCACAAGAAATAGTAAAGTTAAAACTGTCAAATTAAATTAAATGTAACACCATTCTTTTTTGAATCTCTCAGCAATAATACAGTAGGAACAGCAGTATGGGCTGGGCATGGAAGGCGGGTATCCTGAGGCACGAGTGTGATGGGAAATACAATGAGTAACTCCAAAAGTTATTGGCTCATTAACAATGCCCTACAGGAAAGAATTTTCTGTCTAATAATAGAAGTAGCACAAGCACAGATTCTCAATATGATCTGAAGCCTGTTTAATTCAACTGCTTTGGGAGTAAGGCTCTTGATTTCTCCCTTTCTCTGTCACTTACATAATTTGGGCACTGAAGTGCTAACTCAATTATATGGTTCAACATGAAAATGGAGACTTTTTTCAAGGTTCATTAACATACTGTTGAAAAAATTGGCCTCAACAGAAGCTCAGTCATTTTCTAAGACTCACAATCTCCAGCACAATTTGCTGCTGAAAATAATAAGGTGCATTTTTGACAAGCAAAAACAGGATTACAAAATATTGTGTATGATTCAAAATGGAGAGCTTGGCATACATAACAACTCTACAATGTAATTTGTCAGAATGGTACTCCATTTGGGTCACTATGTTACATTTAACACTAGCCATAGCCCTGCAAGTTCACTGCCATCAGCTCTTTGCCAAAAATGGGCTGAGAAAACATATTTTACCTAGTCAGGTCAGCAACAGTTCCTGGAGATTTAAGCTAGTGTACAAGTATGCAGCTGCTTCTTTGTTTCTGAATGTCATGTTCATAGTTTTTCTTCCAATCCATCCTAAACAGCGTCTATATAGGATATAGTTGCATACAAAAATATTTCTTTGCAATGGTGAGATGACTCTACACTAAACATATACCAATAGTATAATACATTCTTCATCTTTCCTTTCCTGAAGTAACCAATAAATCTATACGAACTAAATTAGAATCTAGGACTGCACTAAAAAAATAACCATTATAGTACTAGATCACATTTGATCATATACTCTACTCAAATTTGCCTATCCCAAAATATTGAACCAAATATAAAAGTGTATGATTACTGTGAGAACAATGCTTCTGCACCCTACAAAATTCTGATTGCATCTGCTTTCTTGGTAAACAAAGTGCGCACTAATAAACTACATTTTCTTAACCAAGGGTATTGCAAATCTCAGTCCAATACAAAAACCATGAAAATAAATAAGCTGCAATTTCAAGCCCAGAATCTTCTGATTACTGAACTTCAGCAGATTTTTCTGTCTTACAAACAAGCATTTATACTTCAGGTTTCATGTAGCCCCAATACGCTTGAGTTCAAGTCACATTTTTAATAAGAGAAGAAAGAGGAATCAAAAAGCAGTTCTTATTTTCAGTGATTGCGGTTCATTGTGAGAAACCAATTGAAAAAGATTGTATGCATTCTAAGCAACTCAAGGCACAGGTATTTATTATTCGTTGTTATTCTGAAGGTGCTATTTTTGGCAACATATCTTATTTTCCATGGGTGTTTGCACTCTCCAGCAGTAAAACAATTGCACTGTCAACACTAGAGATAACTCAGTGAAAAAATGATGCTGTAACAGGAATCATGAAATAACATCTTATGTATCTTAATAAATTAGAATTATCAAAACATTTATAATATACTATGAAAAGGAGAATTGATAAATACAAGTGAAAGTCTTGTCACCTGATGCAATGTACATCCTGAGAAGTGAATACGAACAGCAAATATAATAATCACTGTGCGATTTAAATTTTCCAATACAAGTAAGTTTTCCAGGTACAATTGCCTTAACCAATTACAATTCTGATTTAGAAATAATTAGGGCAAAGGGTATTACTTACTCAACAGAATTTTGCCTTATGTGAATGAACAAATTGACAACTGATTAATAACCCCATTTTTACTTTTCCTTTCATCCTTGTGTATCCTAAACAGCAAAGTCAAAGCAGACGGGGTAAAGATAACAGAGCCTGTACCTGAATATGCTGGTTATACTGGCATAGTTAGCACTTAACCCCTGGAAATCCAGCTGGGAGGTAAAATGCAGTATTAGAGGAGTTTCAAAGAAAGCATTTGTAGCTAATTAAGATTGTTATTACCTCATTTGGATTAAGTAAAGGTAAATAAATAAATGCATTTTAGCTCTGAGATTGTGAGTTTAAGACTCAGACTTAGCTTTTGAACCAAATGATTTGCTATGGCAACGACAGGGAAGCAACAATCTTGAAGTTATACAATGGCATCAGTATCCTTACTGCCCAGTACGGATCTGCATTTAGGTCTTTATCCAAAACTCACATGTTAAGCAGAAGCTTTTTTGGAAAACAAGATGTACAAACAGACATATCACATTTGGGACAAGCGGGATGATCCCTTCTGTTCTAATAAGCATCAGAAAGACTTCATCCAGAGAACTGACTTCTGCTTTTGAACAACACCTTCACAAGTGAGAATAAATAGGAGAGAGGATTATTCAGGGTACAGAATTGATGACAAAAAAAAAAAAAAAATAAAATGTTTAAGATGAGTAAGAGGATATGAAAGAGGCTTGACAACAGTCTGACAGTATGTAAATGACTCCCAGTTAATCCCTCCTTCATGGAAGGCATTATCAGGGACAAGAGTGAAACAAGGGAGATTCTGGCTAACGATTAGGAGAAAATACCTAATGATAAGGTTAGTTAAATACAGTCATCTCTCTGGAAGTTTTCAAAGATGGATGTTAACATCTACCAGGAATGACAGAAGTATGGTTGATCCTGTTTGGGGCAGAGGAATGAATTAGACAACCCCCGTAAGCCAACTGCACTTCAAATATCTACAAACTGGATCTCTTTGAATTAGCATTCAAAAGGATTTATGTCTCAAAAGCACTGCAACAGACCTCAGGCAGTTGATTCCATAATATACTTAAGGAACAGGGCCCATACTGGGATATAAGATCATTCATTTTTTGAGACAAATACTATGTAAATCTGGGGGTTGGCATTTTCAATTGTAGAGATATAAATGAATGATGGAGCTTGGGACCAAATGAATATAAAAGCCTTCAAAATGAATAGGTTTGGATTAGCAGGATTCTGTCAAGTTCATAGCATTTGTGTGTGTGTGTGTATGTGTGCATGTGTGTGTGTGTTTAAGAGAAATCTTCAAGTTGGTGTTAAGTTTCTGTAATTTCCACTGTAATTTCTTCAGTAATATTTTCTCTATTAAAATACTGTCTGCTGATTAAAGACCTTAGCATAATCAATGCACAAAATAATATGCCTCCAATATTTGATTAAAACTTCCTTTGAAATCCTCCCTGAGCACTTTCATCAGTCTGTGAAAGGATGGTATTTTCTAGAACAAAACAGTAAGTGTGAAAGCATGACAGAATAAAGGTACAAATTATGTAACTGTTTCGCTGAGGATGTTGAAACAAAGCATGTTCAGAAACAGAATAATGTGACGGGTAATTTACAGTGATCTGATGGAAGCTGACTGGATGCCAAATAACCTGTTGTAGTTACAGTATTTTTTTTCTTCCTCCAGATTCTTTGAGTACTTTTCAAAGGTGGCTGTAATTGACACTTTACATTTAGTTACAAGATCACCTGCCAGGAATGAAAAGAGATGATTACTGACATTTGGGTTTTTAGGACCATTTAGGAGTAATGACCCTGATCCTCCCTATACCACTGAAGGATAGAAAATGATGAGCTTCCATGTGGATAACACTGAAGTTGGTAGCAGCTTTTACAGTTTTCCTGGTTTTGAATGTATTTCCCTAGATAATACAAATTAATTAATAAATATAGGGATGAAATGCAAAGACTTTGGAAGACTATCTGGAATATTGCAGGCTCTGATCACTGAAAGCAATGGAAATGATTTTGCAAACATCCACACACTTTAGACAAGAATTAGAAGTATTTGGGTTTTTTAGTTCCCCTAATTTTCCACATATTTAAGTAATTAACAAAAAATGTCTTAAATGGGTCATGCCAGATTGGTGCCTCTTCCAATTAAGGAAATCGCATTCTAGGAAATCAAGTTGCTAACATGAAGAATGATTAAAAACTGTTGATTTTTCCATATGTATCAAAAAAGCAATAATTTTACACATCGACTAAGAGAAGTCCTGTATGCAAGACTATAAAAGTATTACAAATGCACAGACTTTTATCTAACTTCTTGTCTAAATGCAGACTGTGACAAATTATGCCAGAAGATAATTTAGTTTATCTAGAGAACTGGAAAGTAAATTTGTTCTATATATGTTAGTTACTTCTGATTTTTGTAAGGGCATGGCAGTTGGAGTTTAGATTTATTCTTCAATTTTATTTTATAATGCACAGTAGCTTAAATTCATTTCGGGTCAATTATAACACAAGCAAATTATGTGTTCTGTTAATTGTGGCTCTATGTGATAAACACCTGTACTTCCGCAGTTACAGGGGCTCTTTTTTTTCCAGAGAAGTAGAGGGAAATGAAGAAGTCTATGAGACTGAAGGATACCTTCCCATGTAGATATGGTAGTAGCAGGCCATTATCACTTCACATGCTATGAGCCATAAAGGCAGTCCTGATAGCTATTATCCTAGCATTCTACATATATACAACATAACCTGCCAACCAAAACCTGCAGACCTACAATTATGTGGTGTAGCAACTCCAATTATTTACATAAACATTTTCATTTGGTACAATTGCTCTCTTTCTGTCACCAATGTCCTGCTTTTACAGATGAGTCACATACAGTTCTGTTTTTCTTCTGTCTCTCTACCTAAAATGCATAACCAGTTCCAGTGGTTTTCCTGAAAGTATAATGACTTTCCTGTACTCTCGTAAAAATATATCCCCACAAATCAAGAGGAAGCAAGCTCAGACTAAGTGGCTAAGAAGATTTACATTCTATTGCTAACTCAGTTATTACTCTGTTGAAAACCCCATAGCATCAATATAATGAATCCCTCAACCTCTGCTGCTAGCACAATTTTTCTTCCCAACCTCATTGGCTCCCAACTTTCTGCTTGACCTTTTACAATCTGTGTGTGGCAGAGCTTCATTACAGCCTTTTAATGATGCACAAATGACACACAACACCAAGGTCACAGCACATCCCCAGTGAGAACTTCTCCAACACCTCCTGAACAGACAGCAAGTTTACATTTAAAGGGACAGACAGTCCAGCTGGGAAACAAAACCTTAGGATTCAGTACAGGTCTCAATAGCTACTAACACACAAAAAAGTAACCTTGTCCTAAAATGAGTATCTGCTCCTAAAATATGTTTTAAGAAACAGGCAGATGTCTCAAGCTGTCAATGACCAAATGAATAAAATGGCTCTTTTAGGAAACTTAAAAAAATGACAGTACTTTTCTATATACAATGATCACTGAAATCTTAACATATATATATATATAAAAGTACATATAAAATAAGGGGTCAGTAAGATACATTTATCTAGCACATTGGAAATCTTTCTAATGTCACATCATTCAAATGAATATCAGATAATTGATACTACTCCAAATAATCAATTTTTTGTTAAAAAAGTTCAATCTCTGATCTTAATTTTCCAGCTGGAATGTGGGGATACCAATTTTTAAGCCTATTTTAGAAGCTTTTCAGTTTTTTGCTTTGAGTGCTATGTAATAATGTCCTGGTTTCAGCAGTAGCAGTCATTTTTTCTCTTTCTTAGTAGCTGCTGCAGTGCTGTGTTTTTGACTTTCGGCCTGGTAACAGCACTGATAACACCGATGTTTCCAGTTGTGGCTTAGCAATG
>JANHGB010047505.1:0-12917 GCA_026283785.1 Coracopsis vasa
TTCCCTCCAGCGTATCAACCGAACCACACAGCTTGGTGTCATTGGCAAACTTGCTGAGGGCGCACTCAATCCCACTGCCCATGTCACTGACAAAGATGTTGAACAAGACTGGTCCCAACACCAGTCCCTGAGAGACGCCACTCATTACTGGTCTATTTCTTTAGGAACTCTAGAAACCATCTGTTCAAATGGAAATTATGTTCAGCATGGGCTGCATTATGAAGCAGATGAACACAGAGGTACCACGGTGGACTTCAATTCTGGGGACAGATATCTCTAAGTCTTGGGCTATTTCTTCCTAGCACAAGCTGTTGACCCACAGGGACAGCTTCAGAGCTATTCTCTTTTAATGTCATGACATGCTACATTCTTGCTGCTACCATCCCCACATTTTCTTCTAATGTCCTATCCTGTTGACATTGGCATACTTCTTTTGCATTCCCAGCTCTTAGGGTTACATCATTAATCCACTGCTCTAATCACAGCTGTAGCTGAAGGCTCACATCAGCATCTTCCATGTTCTTCGTTTCTTTTCTAGCAGATTTTCTAGCTTTCAGGGAGAAGAGCTGCAAACATGAAATGAAACACTTCAAACCATGGAGTACAAGAAGAAAAAACATAAACGAAAAAAGTCATGACTTCTCAGCTCAACATGTATGCTAAAGGCGTAGCTGAGGTTGGCAGCCCAAGAGACCTTGGGCTGTGATGTGAGATACATGCTCAAAATTTAAGAAAGGTTTGTGTTTGCCAGTGACTGCAGGGAAACTGTAATTATTCACAGACAATGACAACAAAACTTCTCCTGCGCACACAACACCAGAACTCACATGTCTGAATGAAGTTAGAAAATAATAGAATTAAGAAGCAGCCATGATGAGAGAGTGCTTGCTCCTCCAAACACAAGCCTGAGTCAAAATGAACCTTGTTACTGAAGATGAGTTTCAGGTGTCTCTGCTAATGCTGCTGCCCAGCATGAAGGCAGCCTTGGTCGGTGTCTTTCTAAGCAAGCTTTGCTGAGCAACTTGCCCATGGGGACTCAGCTGACATTAAAAAAGAACAACCCTCAGCTTTTGTAGCACTTAACTTACACAAGCAACTCAAACAGTACAAATGAGGTACATGCATAATCACACTTTAGAGTTGAAGGAAACTAGCATCACTGCAAAGCCATCAGCTCCAATTCCTCCCCTAGCACTCCAGTGGCATCAGAGACAGAACCCCCCACACTGAGCTCACAAATGAGCTCAGCTCATTTAATAATGGTGATAATAAGCACCCCAGAAATCTCAGTCTCATGCATACATGAGTGAGCACAGCACTGGCATGGATGCAGCCACTTGAGTGAAATTTCAGTGCATCCTGAACCTCAAGCTGTATTGACTTAATGAAGAGATATATTATCTCAACTTCGCAATAAATGCAAACCTTCAGCATTTATCCTCCACTTTTTTCCACAACATTTAGTGATTTCACACGGTGCAAATTGAGAGACTAGAACATAATCTTAACTCAAAGTAATTCATGGAGCCATGCCTACGGACTGCAATGGACAGAGCTTTTGTTCAATACACAAAGTTTCAAGATTTCCAGTAATTTTGTGGACAATTAGTGAGCAAAACCTCCGATTTCATGATAATTGATTTTAATTAAAAATAAGTTCTCTCTCTAAACTTATCTACAAAAGGTTATTGTCAGCAACCTCATATCTGAATTCCCAACATCATATGCTGTACCTTTGAAGCTAAATAATACCTTGTATCTTAGATCACCATCTGAATGGTCTTTCAGGCAAAAAGTCATACAAAATGTAAAGTTACACAAAATGACAGGGAATTAGTTTTAAGGGTTTACTATCTAGTAGAAGACAACCCTCCACATTCACTCTCCTCTAAGAAGCAATAGTCAGAGAATTTTATCCAACTTGAATCTAAAGAAATCATCTCTGCCTGATCCTCATGGGATGCTTTCATACAAGTCCTGATATTGCAAAGTCATCCAGTAGGCGATCATTGCAATCAAGAAGTTGGAAGACTATAAACAGCACGACTTTCACAGCCTACCAAAAACCTGAACTTTCTGTTCTGAAGGAAAGGAACATAACTGAGAGGCGGTAACTGCTGGGCATACCCAGCCATTAGAGAGCAAGCTTGGGGAATATAAAATAATACAGGCAACATATTGGAGTTTCAATAAGGACAAAATGGAGCAATAAAGGATAAGAAACAAACAACCCAGAATTGGATTACCAAGTACAGTCTTACTAGATTCATGCTCTATATCCTACTTTATATTGCATTTCACCAGAGAACAAAATTTAGTATGAGCTGGGGAAGGAGGGCTACATGTGTAGGTGTGTGCGCTGGAGGGGTGGAAGATATTAATGAGGAGAGAACAAATGAGAGCTAATTACAAACTTTTCTCAAATGACTATTTCTTGTTTTAATTTCAAATACCATTAACTGCAATAGTTTTCTTTAAAAAGCATAGAAAAATGTTTTTACTCTCAGCTGTTTTGCAGGGAGCGGGAAATAAGCATAGGCTGTGATAATAAAGTATAATTATCTACTATCTTCAGAGGATTCCAGCATTGTTTTGAAGCTTCCAAGACAAACTTGGGCATACCTATTAGGACCTCTTTCGTGAGAAAGGCGAGACAAGAAGCGTCCTTATTCCACAAGCTGCCTACACATAAAATCTACGTTTCTGAGTGAAGGAGAAACCATTCTCTCCCTTTGCAGGTGATGAGATGAGCTCAATGCAGTCTCTTCCTCCCTTTTATCAACTCAAGTGGGCCAGAATAATGAAACAAGATCTTCTCAGTGCACTCATTTGCAACATGATACTATAAGAACAAGGGACACAATGACAAGGCTGAGAAGTCTCACTTCAGTCTACTGCTGCGAGAAGTTGTAAAGTTACAACCCAGTTCAGTGGAGTTAAGTAATGCATGTCATTTAAATGAAGTGTTTAAAGAACTAAACTATTGTCCTGCTATTTCAGCCTGATTTATCCAAGTAGATTCTCACCTCACATGCCATTTCTGCCCCAACTCTGAAAATGTGACTGCAGCATAAGGCCCTACTAGCCAATCATCAGCTACTTTATTTATGGGGAATTAAAATGATTAATGGAATTAATCTATTGTACAGACTGACCACATGCTGTCTCCATTTGTACATGAAGTGAGAAAACAAGTAACTTGCCTACCAAGGGAAAGACTTTCTAACCCATACCATCTACTCATCTTCTGAGAACAGGCAGGCAGCAAATTAAGTCTTAACTCTGAAGTACCCAAAAAACACCCTACTTGACTGCTACTGCTCACCTCCATAAGTGTAATCAATTTTGAGCTATGGCCTTTTCCTGTCAAAGGCTCAGAGATGCAGTCACATATTATGTCCAGGTTGGCTCATATTATTTTGCCGATTTTTCTAAGGAGTATGTTCATTGAGCTAAGCAACTAGAACAACTAGTTTTCCCTTGTGTGCTCAGATAATGATTTTTACCTGGCAGCAGCTGGGAAACAACAGATCTGATATCTTTCTGGAGAAGCTTCTGTTCCTAGGAAGGCCAATCAAATAAGATTAATTTTTCACCTGGGACAACAGAAATGTTGAGGTCTTATAGATCTATATGGTGTTAAAGTTTTGTAAGTAGCAAAGAACTAGTTTTCAGTAATCATCTCTCCTTTCAGAAGGAACTGCAAAAGACATCTTTGAATAAACCATATTTATTACAATAGTAAAAAGAAAATAGTGTAGAAAACAATGAGGCAATTACCAAAAGTTCCCTTTGTTACCCAAAACATAACAGCAGTTTAATGCTGCATCCATTTCTGTGGTGTGGGACATCATAATTATGAGCAGAAGACCTACTTCAATTAAACATTTTGTTGTTGCTGAAAACCAGTAATTCTCTGTAAATCAAAACATCTGTAAGAATGCAGAAATTTCAGACACCTACCAATGGAAGAGTATGAACTTGCCAAATTCAGTGCCAAATTGTCAACACAGGACCCCTATGAACTATTTGGCTGAATGCTTCTGAAGCAAGGCCATATACCTTTCAGGCTCCCTAAGGTAGAGCACTGAGGTCCCAGATGAAGCCAGTAGTCCTTAGTGGGATGATGGGAGTCCCAGGAGTTTCAAGCTCCAGTCCTGCTCATCATAAAGGCTGGCAGCCCAGAGTCCAGCTGAACCAAACCCTAGCCTTGGATTTGGATGCTATGCTAAAATTCTGTTTCCAAGTCTTCAGATATTTTTTTCAGATTTTTCTTTCAACAAATGTTTCAGAAAGTCTGCTTCAATCCAGACTTTTTGTCTTCAAAATATCCCAGAGGATGAGAAAGTGAAGGTTTCATTTCAGCTCTAAACATAATGCAGCTGGTTGCCAGAGCAGAATCCTGTATCATAGTAGTAGTACTCTTCAGATCTTCATGATAAGCCTGAGCAACAGAAATCTAACAGCAAAGGGATGCAATATAAAGGCAGTATCTCCTCACTTATGTGTGATTTCTGGCTTTCCCAAGTACTGGAATCCTACTTTTCAGAGGTCCAGCATAACAAAGGCAGATGTTTGGTAGTTTTTCATGAGGGAATAGTGTAAAGAGGAGAAAAGCACAGATAAAACAGACTGAACCACAATATTTAGCCCTTGAGCTGTAGATCATGGTTTGAAAGGAAAGCAAACTTAATGTACTGCTTCCCACCAGGTACTGCTGCCAAAAGAAGGAAGCAGGAAGAGAAACCATGCCAGGACTTCTCTGGCTTGCTTGCCACAAGCAAAAGATCAAGCAAAGTTCCATGGAGGGTCCAAAAAGCCATTTATCTTTTTTACATATAAGGCTTATCTGTCAGGATGAAAATGAGAACAAGAGACATGATCACACCATGAAACTGCCAAAGCAAAATTCTAAAGCAAGAGATGTTCAAGTTTTATTATTAAATGGACCACATTTGCAAAGCTTTCAAGAACCTAGGCTAGATAGCATGTAACCTCAGATCAGAGTTTCTGATGAATTTGAAGCCTAAAGGATTTTTGGTCAGACCCATGTAGCCTTGACTTGGTGCTTAGTCGTACTTTTCCATCTATAATCAGAAAAGTGACAGCATATTACCTAGAATTAAAAAAAAAAAAAACAAAAAATTAAAAAAAAAACAAAAAAAACAAAAAAAAACAAAACCCAAAAAAACCCCAACAACCAAAAAAAACCCCAAACAAACAAAAATACACCCAAAAAAACCCACAAAGAAACCAACAAACAACTTATGAATACTTCTGAACACTGAAGTGTTAACTGAATGAGAGAAGAAAAGAGGCCGTAGTCCCACACTTTTTCTAGTTAGCCCTGCTTTTTGGGCACTCTTGTGGTACTTACAAGACTCTCTTGACAAGTCCCATAGTCATGCAGTCCCCTGTTTTAGGCTCTTGCTCTGCTATATTCACCATCTAAAATGATGCAACCAACTAAAAACATTGCATGAATATCCAGCTATATTTTATCCGTGACTAACAAAAAAATAAAGTGTATCTACTCATGCGCGTTTTCTAGTTTTATATTAGGTCCACAAACAGCTGAGCTGCCCAATAAATTTAATCAAGGTAAAAGTAGTATAAACTTTTAAATATAGGTATAGGATACGTGTCCTGCCACAAGGTTATTAAAGCTTAAGAAGTTCATATGGCCCTGTGAAGTTATTAGAAACTGTATTAGCACAACAATGGTGTCTCAATTCTTCCCATGTCATCTAAGCATTAAAAACTGTGGGTGGAGGTGAGGATCTATTAATAAAAAAAGTATTTTACAAATAACTATTAGTTCTATTATTACCCAGAATAACCATAACGAGCAAAATGTGTTCTTATTGTTCAATCAATTGAAGAGTAACAAGATGAAGGAATTAACAGTGCTGAATTACTTTTTTCATTAATAAGAGAATCAAACTGTAGATGATGTAGGAAAGAAATAGTCAAATCTGGTGAAGGGAATTTTATCGAATCCAAAACTTGCAAGAACCTAAGCATAGCAAATGGGAGAGCATTAGAGTACTTCCAGAGGTCAGCTGAAGCGCAGGTATACACACAGGAATTGTGTATCAAAAGAGACGTTTTTCAGTGAATGAACATTGCCATTTTACACCTGCACTGACATCCCTAACCAGCCCCAGCTCAATAACCCCCTAGGGTTCAGCTAGGCAGTAGCCATACCATTGTTCCTCAGTAGGCACCATGAAAACAGAAATGAACAAAGCCCATTTAGTAGACACCCAGACAGCAACCATTGAAATTACATTTTTATGTTTCCTATAAGGAGCTACAGCTTCTTTTTTTCACTAACATTATTTTGGAAGAGCAAAATGGAGGTGGTAATCAGTGGGTGAACCTCTGGCAGCCATACCTACCAGTAGACAAATCCTTATTCTAGCTTCCTCCATATAATTGTTCCTTGCTGGAAATGATCTGTTCTTATAGATATTTATCATTTCCATGATAGAGACTAAACTCTTAATGAGATCTAACACAACATAAATAGCTTCTTGCTAACTCTTCTCATTGATCCTTCAGCTCAGATGCAAAAGATCAAGTGCTGGCATCCACTTGTGCTGCAGCAAAACATCATTGTGTAAAACCAGTGAAACAGCCACTCAAATCTTGAGGAAAGGAAACCCCTGCTTTAGGTTTCATAATGAGTAAAACTAATGGAAGAAGATCAGACAGGTATTTGTCCATCTAGTCCTATATGTTATTAAGTATTATGCAATATTCTAGGTTTTGTGGATGCACACTCACATTTCAATCCTATCACAGAAGACCAAAATTATTCCTCCTGCTAAGATAACTATGTTGGACATTACAAAAGAAAACTACGCAAGAGACCATGCGGTTTTACCTCTCCTGCCCGAATTGAGACTTATACAAAATGACCTCTTGTCTTTTCATAAAGACAGTCAGTAGGCATTTATAGGTATACAACAGAGAAAGCAAAGAGCATAATAGTTACACCGTATTTATTTGGTGTATATAAAGGCATATAAAGGGGATTTGATGGACAGATTTACAGGCAAGGAAGTAGTAATTCAGAAAGCTTCTTCAAATGCATTGTATAACTTCAATTATGTACTTTTTAGCAGTTTTTGTTTCTGTCCTCCCCCACCCCCGGTACACCCACAAGCTGATTCGTATCTCTTCCTCAGAATTCTGCAAAGTCAAGACCCTACCTTTATAAAAATAAAGAAGCCCAGGAGACAGATATAAAATGATTCATTCAGACATAACACAAGATTGGGCGGTTGGAGGATTGAACAAACACATCATTTTTCAATTCTGCAAGCTCCACACAAAGCACATTAACATACTATTATTTCCAGCTAACCGCACTTTCTGCCTGAAGCTGGTCCCTCTGTAGGGGTCTGTTGACAGGACAAGATGCCTTGTTTAGCCCCCACCTGTTCCCAAACTGGCTTTTTTTGTTTTGTTCCAAACAACTTGTACAGGAGCAGCTGAGGCAGGGGTAAGTCCTCCTCCATTGCAGGTACAGGAAGGACAGCAAGAGACGGTAGCATCCATAGACAATAAGAGCCCTCATGCTGGTTCAGACTAAATGGCTGGCTCAAGTACTTCCCTGAACTGCTACCGCAAGATCCACCAATACATCTCAAAATTCCAGTCTCCATGCCATGTTCTGTCCTTATTTACACCCAGTGCCAACCCATGGTCAAGTTTATCAATATTTTTTATTGCTGCTCTTCACTGATATATTTCTGCAATCCTAGGCTCTTCCTCTGGGAAAGAAAAAAATCCACCCAGGCAGAGGGGATCCAAGGAAGTCAAGTGGGTATCCAGCTTCACAGTAGACATGGAGGAAAAAAGCCAGTATGAAATCTATTTGACTCTCTTCTCAATTCTGCCTTAGATGTATTGGGCAACACTATCGAGACTTTCAAAGCCTCAGTTTCAACTGTGATTCAAGGATATTACTACTGCCCATGAGGGTATGCAAGATTTGGTTCAGTGTATGTATGATACTCCAGATTTTAAAATGGAAAGCCGCATGCAAGTGCAACCTATTAGAGTATTACCAAAACTGAACTCAAACATCAAGGGGAAATTTTTAGTGGAAGAGAAATGGAAATAATTTCTCTTTGTTCTCTAGATTCCAAGGTACGAGCAACACTGTCAAATGCCTCTAGAAAATAACATTCAGTGAAGAAATAAAAGCTCCCTTTTGTGAAGACTCTTTCATTATAAATTCATTTTATTCTGAGTCAGAAAACTCAAGTCTTTCCTAGGTTTTGTTTGCATGCTCTTAGAATTGTTTCCCTTGTTGTCATATTCCCTCTTGCCAACACAGTGAGAATAGAAATCCTAATGTACTGCATTAAAAACTACCTAGCTTTATTAGGTTGCATAGATATTACCACAGATTTAATTTATTAAAGCCATTAGTATTTGCAAAGTATTGGGCAATTATAATTTTCTAGCGCTAAAGAATAAACAGAAAACAGTGTTAAGATATATAAGGCAAAGTAGAAGTCAGAATACTTCAGGGTTTTCCAGCATTTTCATATTTTATATTAATCAGGTTTTCTGTCTCTCTCCCCTCTTCCATCCCTTTGCACTTGCCTTTTTCCAATCCCACAGTCTTTCTTTCCTCACTTCTCTGTCACAGAGACAAGATTCAGTTACAGAGAATATAAAGAGAATTTTTTATTGAGGACAGACAACTAGCAGGTCTCTCAGAACTGAGAGTAAGGTCTTCTCTACCACAAAGATTTTAGGGAGGAAGAGGATATTTGCTTTTTTGAGTTGAGGCAAGATAAACTTGGGATGGTTATCTTGCTGTAAAATGTAAGGGGCCACAGGTGCTTGCAGATTTTATTAACAGCTAGGCAAGGTCAGCAGTATTCTAGACCCTCATGATTCAACCTCAGCTAACTCACCTCCCAGTAAAACCAAAATGCCTCGTTACATCCACTGTCCTTTCATTGTATAACAGCTGTGGTACGAGATGTCCTATGTTAAAAACTGCTTTCTTGTCAATGAATACAAAGTAAATTGTTCTGCCTAGTAATAGCTTTAAACAGCTTCTATATAACCAAGTTCTGCAAGCAGAGGGTTTGCCTACAGCACGCAGATTGTCCTGCAGATGGTCTCAGGCAACCCCTCAGGTTGAGCTAGCATAAATACTTAGGTGGATTGGTACTCAAGCTTCCCCAAGGTGCACATCTAATGGTGATGATTCTCTCCCTTTGGCTTTTCAGAAACAAAAAAGATTCTCCACCAAAAAGCAGCAGGATTGATGTGCTTCATACTTAGTAACAGAAAAACCTCAACAGGTTCACATAAGCACGTTGGGCTACCCACCATCCATGAGGAGGGAGCTCCTCAGCTAATGGATTCTCCTGGAAAGACTGGCCCTACTAAAATAAGTGTCAGAGCTCACACTGACTTCAGAGTAGCAATTTTACTTTCTCTAAATTGCCAGAAATTACAAAATTGCAGTAAATATCTTCAAGAATACGCAGTCCAGAGATTTCAGGTACTTTTGTTTAGTCATGTTATCAGTATGTGATAAAGATGCTTGGCCACAGCTTGTAAGTATTTATGCTTTAGCGAAAAAGGAGAACACAACAAGATACATATAATCATTAACTTCCCTGTAAAAAAGGAAAAACTGGTTTAGTCAGAATTTAAAATAGTGTTTAAGTAACTTATTCTGTGTTATCATAGTCATCAGATTTTTAGGTGCTGCCTGGGCTGACAAACACATTTTCTCCTTCTGCTTTCATCTTTTTCTCCTTTCTAACAAACTTGTGGATAAATGTGAAGTGTGACTTAGCTTAGGCCACTGTTAAGAAAAGTGGACTTGAAAAGCCAGTACCACGTAAAATCACTTTAAAAGCAATCTTAAAAAGATTGTTGTTCTACAGCTACCTCAACTTTTTCAGAATAAAGGGTTATTTCACTTACCTTACTGCATGAGATAGAAAAGGTTGGGGTCTTTCTTTGTGAAATCCTAGAAAAAAATATTGTTGCTTTATGCAACACAATGATAGCTTCAAATGCACTTTCCTTAAAAGCAAGCTGGGAGACTGCACTAGAAGGCAGGTTTGCTTCAGCTCAGAAGTCCCTCTCCTCTTTAGTATAGCCCTCAGGACAGTAGAGATTACTCCTTCTATCAGCTGATTTGATGTAGTCTGTAAAAGTTGTTATACTTCAGTTTAAGAAAGGGAAGGGGAAAGAATGTCCATGTCCTTGAACTTATAGTTCACTGATATTCCTCAGGTGAGGAAAACTTTTAACTACCAATGACCTTACTAGCAGCTGTTGGTATTTACTAATGGATGACAGCAGTAAGAAATAAAAAAAAAAAAAAAAACAATAAATGGGCCTTTATCATAAGGGGAACTTTTAATTTCTTAATGCAGTGCCTTTTGGAATTTAGTTACTTGGCCAGGTTTCAGGATTAATGAACACTCACTTGTCAGGTTCAGTATGTCTATATATTGTGCAGTTTACTGAGACTATGAAATCAAAGCTTCCCCCTTCGAGTTTGAAATGGCCCTTTAAGGACTTAAAAGAAGTTTTAGAGAGAGAATTAAATTCACAGGTGTGCCTATAAAATTAAACTGCTGCTTTTTGATAGACCCATAACTTTTCTGACATTGAGTTTCTTCAGAAAGATTACAGCCTGACCCTAACAAAGCAGCGACTGTAAAAATTGTGAAAGCTACCACAAAACAGAAGAGTGCTCTTATAAAAAATTGCATAACATAGCCAGAATCTTGTATCTAATTGTTCACATAGCCAGAAAAATGTTAATGGCACACTTCACTCAGAAATACACACCCACAAAAAATGCAAGCTTTATTCTCCCAGCTATCTAAACACCAAAGCACCTGGTAAACTGTGGCTGTAATCTGAGCAGTTAAGTTTCCGCGGAAGTAGGGAGCTTCCACCAAGCAAGTTGCAGGGGTGGTTATGCTGGCTGAGGGGAACACAGGTATCTTCAGCTAGCACAAGTGGGCTCAGAAGCGAGGATTTCTTTACTCTCTCAGCTACACTGTTAACCCTGCTGGCAACTCTGGGTGCACATCAGGGCTGTAAGACAGAGAGTAACCCTGACGGCAGCACTAGATGCCTCCTGTGCCAGTCTGCTTCCTCACTCAGGTGATATCAAAACACAAGAGCAATGGCTGAATAGGACACATACCCTTTACCAAGCTGTTCAAGTTTATAGTCTAATCTGCCAGAGTCAAATGAAAGTCATACTAGTGTATGTTAGCCTTGTCCTGGGCTGAAAACTATGGTGGTACAGAAAGAATTACGCACGCAGTCTGCTCCTGAGTATAAACCAACATGTCCAAATATTAAAGGACTTCAGGTACCAGAAAGTCAAAAGCAAGGTTAAATAACAACGTAAGTGTATTCAGAGAAAACTGAAATAACTTATGAATCAAATTCTCTGCTTTCTTAGCTCATTGTCACTTATTGCAGAAAGCTGTACATTAAAACATATTTACATGTTCACTATTAGTTATTATGCCTCTGCTGAAGATCCAAACTGACGCAATAGAGCTGGCAAAATAGACTAATGGGCCAATTCTGATCCCACCCCATCCAGATTAGCTTCAGTCACCACAGAAAAGCAGCCAACGTGCCCCAGGGGACCAACACAGGATCACCAAGGAGCTCTCCCAAGCTTCTCCATCAGGTCAGCTGCAGGTTTGGAGCTCTCCCAAGCTTCTCCATCAGGTCAGCTGCAGGTTTTACAGCCAGTTATTGAGGAACAGTGACAAACAACCTAAGGAATGAAAGACCACAAGTGGGCCCAGCTGTTTCCATTGTTAATAGCAGAGTTACCTCAGGTGAGAGACTTATTGCCACCTGCTGCCTGTACAGCAGGCAATCAGCTTATCTGTTAGAGTTGAAAAGTACAATATACCTAGATGGGGCTGCCCTGCCATTGTGGGGGTGGGCAGGACTTATATACAGCATCTTTGCATTGATATGAAGAGGTTTGTAGAATGGGTTTTGATGGGTTATGAAGACTGATGAAAAAGAAAACCCACTACGGCCCAAAAGTGCTAGGCTGTTACAAACAATGTGTGTGTGACTGGCTTGTTTCTGAAGCCAGAACGCAGACATGGCACCATCTTCTTCCTCTCATACTAATTTCCTGTGCAGTGGTTTTAGGAGAGGAAAAGTTGGATAAAAGCTATCAGGTGAGGCAGACATTCATCCTTCAGTGAAAAACAATTCCACAGAAAGCGAAACTACAAAACCCAAAGGTGACTGATGTTTTGACACAGCAGTGATTTGAATGGCTGCAAGGCTGTTTCGGTCTGGCCTGTCTCAGCTGTCAAGCAGATTGGTGAACACCTCCTTGCCTCTTCAAAGCAAAGCAACCTGGCCTAGAAGTGCTGTCAGCCCATGCCATGATGCTCCAGCGCAGCCCCTGGCTCTGGCATGAGTCTGCTTTCTTCCAGAAGACCTCTTCTCATCCTGCAGGTGTCTGTCACCCGTGGCCCAACCAGCACTGAGTTTCTGGCAAGGTTATGCCCAGCTGACTCCTTCCATCAGAGGAAGGAAGGAGCTTCCCCAGACACTCATTACTCCATGAGATTAATGGCTCACAATGCGAGATGGATGCTGTGCCTTTTGGCTGGTTTGGCTACCGACCCTTTGCTGTTGTGTTCACTCATGTTAGCTGCTTTTCCTCCCATCTTTAGAGATGTCAGTGCTGTTTGGGCTTTACTGGACAATGTTGGTGCCTGCTTAAAATAACTTTGAGCTGTCTTACACAGGTGGAGAGGTGTCCTTTTAGAAAGCAAATGTGCCTTGGTTGTACCAATGAGAAGCCCACTGCACCAGACTAAGCTACTCCTCGTGTTGCCAATAACACTGCCAGGCGATGC
>JANHGB010047505.1:19496-39616 GCA_026283785.1 Coracopsis vasa
TGCTTCTTCACTCACATTTGGTTAATATCAACTTGAACAAGATTTTCTCTCCTCCATGTTGCAAGCACCTTTCCTTCCTCAAGTGTCCAATGGGAGAGGAAAAAAATAGGGCTGGGAACATGATACAGCTGAGATTTGTGCCTGCAATGGAAGAATTTTTCTCCATATCCTCATTCACAGAAAATTGCTGGGTTTGTTTTTGTTGCTGCTGTTGTTTTGAACTTTCAAAGCATTTCAAGAGACCCTTGAGATTTATGGAAAGGCACTTTTCAAAGTTGGGTTTTTTTAAGTTTAAAAGAATATTTCCTTTATAAAAAGGCAAATAAAATAAATGTGGCATAACAGAAATTTAAAAGACACCCTATAATCTTTGAAGAAGCAACAGAGTTAATCAGATGGGCTCTGGAAAGAGCTAAATGTGCATGCATGCCCACGGACACACACGCAGAATTTCCTTAATGACTGAGAATGATTAAGCACACTGTAACATTAAAATGTAGAATCTGGTACACCATTCAAATACCATCTCCATTTACTGTGTTTCCTAATTTTAAGACATGTAACTATATTTAGTTTTACACGTAAATGCATAATTAATTATTAAAAGCAACAATGCTGCTATCCGGGAACCATATACCTAAAGAAGTTCTCAGATGTGCTTGTTCTGCCCACTCACATAACTCAGCCATTTGTGGTAGCTGGCTATTCTCTCTGGGCTCCAAATATACTCTTTGTCATTCCTCTGCACTGGTTTTTTAATGAACAAAAGTATCTTCAGTCCTTACAAAAGGATCCTAGAGAAATTGCGTGGTTAATCTTACCAGCCAACTTGCGTATATAAACAAAAGAAATAGATACCTCTCCTCAAAAGCCTAAGGTCTAGTTTTTGATGAAAGTGTGGCAGATTCACAGAGCATCCTTTGAGATGCCCCTAACTGCCCTGTTTCTTAAACATCTTCTGTACCTCTGTTCTGAAAATTAGATCTCTCTAAAATGTTTTCAATTGAACACCAAAATTTTAGCTTCCTTTCACAACCTTGGATTAAAACCACCACGAAAAAAGCCGCCTTGTCAGTTCAAAACAGGAGAAATCCTTTTATATAGCCCCACTCCTGACACTAAAAATACATCTAGTGGAAATCAGTACTCCATTTATAAAATGTTCCTCTAAAACAACATTTTATTTTAATTTGCTTTTCACAGTATCTCTTAGCACCAAGGGACTGCTAACAACATGACACAACCCATGAAGCACTCAGGCACTGCAGCAGCCTATTCAGATCTCCATGCAGTCCCTGTCTCACAGCACTTTAGCACAGGGTGAAAAACAGAAGTGGTAAACTCCTAGGGCACAGGAGGAACCCAAACATGCATAACAGGGTTCATCATGCACTGCTGCACTTGCCCAACTGCTAATGTATGCTGTTATGGCTGTCTAGATGCTGATCTTGGCATGTGCTGTACATAAGGAGGTGGATACATGGCAGCACATTGATCTTCAGAGGCCAACATGTCCAGGCAGTGTCAATGTGATACAAGGCTGAAGCAGAAGATGAAGATCTAAATGGGGACATACAGTTGCACTTAGCAGAGTAAAGTAGCATTAGTGGCACCCAAGGGCACTAGCAGCAAAGGGAATGAGGGCTGGAGGACTATCACCTCCCTTATTTCTTCCTACCACATTCTGTATGGGTGAAAAAATACCATAGATGCTCCATGGGTTTGTGACCACGACACTGTATTCTTGCATCAACAAAGGGAGGGTTTTGGCCGTATATCAGCAATTTCTTCCTAAACATGATTTTTTTTTTCATTAGTAGACCAACTGGTTTGTCTTCCCTCCAAAGAAGAAATATATGCAAAAAATCCTCTCATGAAGAATGTTTACAAAGTTCCGTCTAATTTTCAGAAATCTTGGGAATTTTTTCTGAGTTAAGTTTTCACCTATGCCAGCAACTTTAAAAATTAGGTCCTCTCTGCTGGTAGCCAGCTATAAACATCTGAAGCTGATCTATTTATACTCCAGATTTAAATCAGCAGAAGTTACAGGTGCTTAGAGTTTTCGGTTGAAATCCTGAGACAATGAGCTTTTTCTTCAGACTTGTAACAATCACAGTTCAGAGGTGCAAGCTCCCCTCCATGTCACGAGGCCAAGTCCTCTACAAAGATGGTCTTCCCCTAACAGCAGACTTGGTTAGAAGAAACAAATGACACTCATGGTGATACTGCCACGGAAGGTGAATCATGAAATAACCTAAAAATTGAAAGGTTTAGAGGTAAATCATTCATACAAGAGGCAACTTCTGTGAGAGAGAAATTCAACTTTTTTCTCACTTTCCTGGGACATAGTCTTGGATCAATTTTTATATTTATAGACTAAAGTACTAAGTATATCTTACTTGTCAGCTTGCAGTGGATCATTTAAAAGAAATTTAACATTTACGGTACCTCAAATTTTGTCTTTACTGCAGTACTTCTTGTTCTTCCTATAGAAGATACTATGAACACCACAGTAAAACTCTATACCAGAGGGTACTAAAGTGCTGCTTTTCTAATGGCAGTCTCTAAACACAGAGCTCGTAAAATTGTAGTTATCTTAGTACCAGTAGTACTCAGAAGTGGGCGACAATAAGATATTCATGTTCCAGTGGTAAATCCACTAAAATTGGAGAGGTAAGAGCTAGAATTAACTTGCCGTTTGGAGGAAAAGAAAAGCGCAAGGGTCTTGGATGGGAGTTCAGGACAGGGATTTCTAATTAAGCAAGAAAACCTGAAGAAGTGGTGGTCTTCCCAAAGGGCTCCTGAAGATGTCATTTGGGATGCTGCTAAAGCTGTTCTCAGCAAACGGTTCATTAACATTGCCTGCAGAGCCAGAGGGAGGAGTAGGAGGAGATCTGGGGGGGCTGCTAAGAAAGATGGGAGTCACAGCTCAACCAGCAGCAGTGAAATGGGAGAGGGGAAAAACCTTGAGAAGGGGATCTGATTGTCCTTTTTACTGGCAGCAGAGAGCCAAAAGCTGGAAAGAAGTTTCTTCAGAAAGTTGTAAGGTTTCAAGAAATAAAGTCCCAGGGAAATAACTGTAACACAGCTGAGAGTTCGTCAGTGTAAATCCTGCCTCACCTGGTTTGTACTCACTTTTACTAACATGTAAACCCAACAAAACTGCTTATAATGGATTAATCTCTTCACTGCTGTCCTGGAGAGACCAGGAAATGAAGACAAATGGAGCTGAACCACCCATCTCCTTCATAGGCTCTGGCCAAGCTGTCCAAAGAACTGCATTAAAAATATGTAGAGATAACATTTCAAGCAGTGCTAGAGGGAGTTCAGCTCCCATCCTGATGATTTATAAACATGTATTCCCAAATACCAATCTTCATGAAGCAATGACAGCATCCCAGCTGCTCTTCCATATTTATAAATTATTTTCAGTTTAGGAAAGGGCCTCCTTCTTTATCTAACACTGCCCATAATATTTTTTTGAATTAGACTGGACAAACTAGCTACTAATAATCATAATATCCTAGGATAATTCATCTTGGAAGGGATCATAGAAGGTCTCTGATCCAAACTTCTGCTCAAAACAGGGACAGCTCTGAGATCAGACCATGGTGTTCAAGGCTTTCTCCAGCTGGGTCTTGAAGACTTTCAAGGATGGAAACTGCACAGCCTCTCTGAACAAACTGCTCAATTTCTTGCCTTATACTATCTGAACTCTCATTGCAATTAATGCATATTTTCCCTTGTCCACCCTGCATGCAATGCTGTGAGGAACTTAGCTCCATCTTGTTGATAATCTCCCTGTGGTTACTGGAAAATGAAAAGTAAAAAGTATGTTTATATATACAAAGCATTGTATGTCAATGTTTAATGTTTGGCTAGATCCAAATCAAAGAGTAGGAAGTCTAAAATACCATAAAATTTTAGAAATCATAATCTGGATGTAAATTTCACAAATGCCTTGTGATGCAACATGTGTCATCAAGAACCAGGTACAAAATGCTCTCCCACCTGGCTTGTTATGTGTAATTAAGAACCTGATAGAAAACTATGGCTTCCACAAGAAATGTTTTTGATTTCATGTGCAAGGTATCTCATTCACATGAGAGTAAACCAAGAGCAGTCCCATTTAAAACTTGCCAAGTCACATAATTTCAGTCTAAACTGGCATACCAGTTGGCAGCAAACTAAGAACAGTAGAACACCTTTCCAGGAAATAAAAAGAACCCAACAACAACCTCCTGAAAAAACTGGCTTTTTCCTGAAGGTTTCATTTGTTTATTTTATCTGGAATACTCTAGCCATTCCTTTATCCATGTTCCTCTAATCAGTCTATATGGTACCACTTTTCTGCTGGCAAAGCAGAGAGGCAGCTGTGATGCCAATATGCCTGAAGCTTGCCTCAGGCATATCTCTGCCAGTTTAAAACCTTTACCACCTTCCTGAGTTAGACTAGCTCAGCAGAGAAGTAGTGATCCAAAAATCACAACTTGTGGACTTGTGTCCTTGACAGAGAAGCCTGAAATCCCCAAGTCTTGCCTTCAAGAGGAATATATTTATATATTATACATATTAAATATATATATAAAGCCTTAAATGAAAAGTGCTATATACTTTATTCAGGAATTTGAAGTTTTCCACACAAAATGGTTTCCTCTTGTTATTCTTCTCAAAGTAGCTATGCAGTAAATGTTTTAAACAATTTATCCTCTAAAATCCACTTTTCCTCACTTAAGGAGTAATTTAGTGTCACTAGAAGGTTTGTTCAACAAAAGCATGCTAAATCAGACTGTGGGACAGCATTTAATAATCAGATCATATTTGACGTTTGCAGGATAGATCTGAGTCCAAGAACTATGAAATGTCTTCGGCCATGTAATTTGTGCTGCAGCAAAAAAGAAGCAGGAGAAAATCAGATGGGTGCTGGTGGCACACTAACATCTTGTCAAGTGCATCTTAGGCATGGCTAAATGGATCCAATGGCATAGGCACCTTGGTTGATGGGCTCTCTGTCAATGAAAATACAAGGCACCCCATTACATACCACTGTCATGATTGAGAGGCAGAGTCTGATGGTCTTTATGTCTGTGAGAAGAGGGAACAAGGTGACTCCTGACATTGGAGGCCCAGGGAAAGAACAGTTGCAATCTTCTTGTTGAAAGAAGGTCACAAATATCTCCTTTCGCACTCCTCTTTGGGTAAGTGGTGTCCCACGTGGCAATTAAGAGCAAGAGATCACATTTATGCTCCCTAGGTCTGAGTTAAAAGCCCAGAAGATGCCACAGAAGGATGCACTATACTGAATGAGCATTCTCTGTATATAGAGAAACCCAAGGCACATCCCCTGCACTGCTAGGTGGATGTCCCTCAAGCTCTGTGAGGATAAAGCTGCCCTGCAGCGGCCACAATGTGAATCCACTCCCTTTTTGTACTGTTTGCTCAAGCAGCTGCCTTTCCTTGGGTTTGGATTGGAGGCTGGAGGCAGCCGGAGGGAGGCTTTCAATTCCCATCTCAATGCCCTCTGCTTTTCAAGTTTTCCAGCTGTAAAGTTGCAAGATACATTGCAGATGACTGTGCATGTAATGAAATGCAGTTGTCTCCAGCACTCGCTCAAAGGATAGACAAGGAAGGGGAACTAACTCAAGATTCCCAGATAGTAGGTGATTTACAGGATGCTGGGGAGGGCCCACCCGTGCCAAATGACTGCAGAAGAAGCTCTTGGAGCCAGAGAAAATTTATGGCACTTTTATGCAAGACTTAATCACTTTGATGGTCATTTTTGTAAAAGGAGCACATTTAAGCCTAATCAATATGGAAAACTCTAAAGGAAAAAAGAACATATCTCACTATCTCAAACCACTGGTAACATGGAGCTATTTAGTTGTTGGCAAGCAAGATCTTCTTCTAGAAGTTTATCATATACCCATGCCGATCATCTCATCTATCCTCCTAAAAGTTTTCACGATCACAGCAGAGACAAGAGGACAAAATGCATGCCCATCCTATGCTATTTCAAGGCACTCTTCTTGCTTTAAGTAATTTCAGCCAATGGTTTAAATCAAAACTTTGTCTTGTCTCTAAGCATCTTAAGGGTCTATGGAAGATATCGCAGGGTTCTCATTTCCATTGCAATGCGACAAATACTACTACCATTATAGGCACCATTCTCAACAGCCTCAAATGCACTGGCCTTGCCTGCCTGGACTGCCTTGCAACTTGCCATTCCAAACTTCTTCCTTACAGAAAACATGATCAAGGGCAAGAAAGCTTGTACTGGCCTGCATCAAGAGTCAGCCTCCTTGCAGTCAGAGCACAAGCAGCTGCCACGTTGTAGCTTGACCGGTTTGAGCAAAAGCTGAAGATTGTACCCTGAAATTTCAGTGCTGTTGGCACCTGAGCCACTTTGATGGAAACCAGCTTAGCTAGACTGCTCTTGCTGCAGTCACCTCTGCGACTCTGCCATTGTGCAAGCATACCCAAAGGCTGCTGACGCCTTGCACATTCCAAAATTCCTTAAAACTAATTTTGACAAGAAAATAACTCCTGTCCAGAGGGTTCTGGTTGAGAAACACATCTGCCTTCCAGACCAATAACTTGAGTGTCTTCCAGAGGCTTGGTATGCCTATGCAGGGCATTTTCTATATTCCCGTTCCTTCTCCTCTCTCCCAAGAAAGAGCAGGGTCTCCTCAGTGCACAGTCAGGGGGTCCGTGCCAGGGTGCAAACAGAATTAAAAGAACTAGAGAAATTTCCTTACAAAAATCAGCACAGCATCATACTGCATCCTTTGTGTGAGACTTTTCCATGGGTGGCTATGGCCACCTCTCTCTCCACAGGATGGTGGAGAGCACACCCTGTAAATATGCGGTACCCAGAGAATAAAGTCATGTTTAATTTAGAAGCAGCCTGTCCTCACTCTGTTAGCCTTTTCTGGTCCTTTTTGTATTGCTTCATGATCCTAAATATTTACCTGCTTCCTCTTTTCATCATTGATAAAATATTTTTGGTTGCACTTATCATCATCTACAAGCAATTTAAGAAGCATTCAGTGATCCTGGCACCAAGAATAAGAGAAAAGCCTGTAGCTTTGGCATACAAGAATAGATATATAGTGTCTGAAGGGAATAAAACACAGGTCCACATACCAGCCTAGGAAATAAATTTCCTATCAGGAAGAATTTATTCCCACTTTTAGTTGGACTATATTAAATTATACCAGCTCGGAATGCCCAGCAAGTGATAAAGTGATTAGTCCACCTTCTGCTACACCTCCCCATTTAGCCCCTGTGGAACATAATTAATGTACAGTTTACACTTCCCTCGCAAAAATTAATAAACACCATAAAAAAAACCTTAACATCACAGTGCCCAGCACCACCTCACTTGGACACCTCCCAGGATTCAATATTTTGCTGCAAATCACCCCCATTTATTTAGACTCTTTCCATGCATAAGACAAGGCTTATATCCAAGTTGCTAAGAAGTAATTGTTCAGGGTGGGAGGCATTATATCAAATTCTTTAATAATATTGAGAAATAGTTGTATTTCTGTCATGCTATCATTACTATTAGCTACAAATTCAGTATTTTTTTAAAAAATACATGTCAATTTGGTATGTCAGAGATTATTTTATGTACGCATAAAGGTGTTATTGCTCATCAGCTCTGATCCCTTAACATTTGCTTCATTACTTTTTATTAATGAAAAATGGACTTAAACGCAGTTCCCATGACAGCTTCCCAGGCTCTCCCATTTGTACTTTCATCATTTCCAAAAATTACAAAATACCACATCTTCTTTTCAGCCTCCACCTCAGATTGCTACAGCCACAGCACTCATTTTCAGCTATTTGAAAAGAGTTTACATATTCATAGGCTAATTTCAGGCACATCTCAGAAAAGCTATTAGGGCAATTTACCATGTACTACAGTTTCAAACACTAATGATGCAGCATTGAACTCTTATAGCCAAAACTCTAAGAATGAATTCTAGGAAGTGTTATATGTAATATTTCATCTATTTAGTTTCAATGTGATATCCAATTGGTATTAAAAAAGTATTAGTTACAAAAAAATTAATAATGATAAAAAGAAATTATGTGTTAAAGTATAGCCCTAAAAAGGTAAACTTAAGTTTAATCTTCCAAATTCAGCCTTCCATTTTGGATTTCTTTGGGGGTTATTTCTTTTGAGAAGTATGGTTTTGTGGCTGTATTTTTTTCTTTTTAATCTGATATTGGGGACACTTATGGAGTAAAGTGAGCTTTTCTTTCAGCACAGACAAAAATTGGGTGCTGATATTATTTATGTTTTAATCTATCCACAATAAACTAGTCTTCCTGACAAAATATATGTCTTTAAATATATTCATAACTTCTGAAAAGAAAAAAAAAATAGAATTTACTCATTTATTACTCTATCAACTTTGCTAATATGCCCATTAGTACCTTTCTGGATCCTTTATATTTTAGTCAGCATTTAGCTGATCCACACCCCTATTAATCGTTAATAGTTGTCATTCTTTCCTTCTAGCAAAAATCAGTCCTATTAGATATGATTGTTTAAGATCCTCTTTCTCCCATCATGTTTTCACACCTACTTGGCAATGTGCTTACATTGTATTTTCTGTCCTGACAAGCACTTACCAAATAATACTGTGAGGTCCTATTCTTACAGTTTTCCAGTCTCAAATGCACAAGGAAAACAATTCCTTTAAGTTCTACCTGGAACTGACAATGAAACTTTGCCCTTTCCATTTCAAATATCATGAGAAATAAAACTACAATCTGTCACATAAATTAGGCCTTTGCCTATACCTGCCCACTGTCCCCTGTTTTCATTTGGCTTGTATAGATGCAATTGATTGGAAATTACTACCCCCTTGTAAGGAGTAATCAATAGTCTGCTGAAGTCTCAGCTGCTGAGCCTTTAATGCTCATCACTGAAAGATCTAGCTCATTATCTCTTAGCTATATTGGATGCTTAGCTATGTACTCTTTGCAGGGCTAACAAGAGTAAAAAGCAGTCAAGACTTATTTCTGTCATAAAGTCGAAGATCTGACTGAATGCACACAAGTAACAGTCATGCTGAGGAAGAAATACACCATCATTACCCAGCTGCTTTTCTGAGTAGACCCACACTGTAAAATACATTTACCCATCTATCAACCTTCATGTTTAAGAGTTTAGTGAAACAGCTGAGCTTGGATTTGCTTGCGTTTTTGTTAAGAAAGCAAACAGCAAATATTTACCGTTTAATGTTTGTAAATGTAACTGAAAAAAAATCACAAAACCCTAAAAACTATAGCACTTATTCTGGTTTTCCCAAACACAACACCACATAGTTTTCCATAATACTCAACCTGAATATCAAGCAGCTTGAAATAAATCAGCTACAACTATTTTTCTGGCCATTTTAACAACTATGCTTGCAGGTACAGATCGAAAAGAGATCACTGTTTAAATGCAGCAGTACTTGATTCGTCAGGATCATAAAAATAATTTCATGACCCATTGCTAACAGTGAGGAGAAGGCAATAGTTTCCCTTCAGGAGGCTGATGGGCACAGAGTATTTCCCTCTCATTGCTCTTCCCTGCTGCCTTTTCCAGACCTCCCTTCTGCAGAGGGAAAGCCAGGCAGGGAAGTCTGTAGGAGACTGTTTTCTATGTGAACTGGTTGAAAGCTCCAGCAGTTTAGCACAGTAAATATTTTTTCTTCCACTTTCCTTAGTGGCAGAAATCAATACAGTTGACTAATAGCAAGTCTCTCCTTCTTCCAAATGTTCTAACATAGGAATTTCAGGGAATTAAAATAACCTTCAAAATGCCTCTTCTTTGCATTTCTTGTGGTTTATTTATCTTTACAAGAAATGAACACGGTTCATGTCACTGTTCTTGTTTTTGTAAGGGATTGACAACCTGGTTTTCTGCCTGCAGGCCTTGGAATAAATGCAATCTGCAGTCTCTGTAAAACCATTAGTAAATGTTTGTGTATTAGAAGAGCAACTCCCAAAAGAAACGCAGATGTGCACATACCAAAATAAGAGGCTTGAAAGGCCACAAGCTCCTGTAAAGCTATCTAAAATAACTTAAGGTAGGCAAGTCTCAAAACATGCAGGTTTAGACTTTTTAATCCTCCTCTCATAAAAGTGACAGACTAAATACAAAGTTCTGTTTTTCTTAGAAAAGGGTGTTTTCTTCAAAACAGGCAGAGAACCCAGGTTTAGCTGCTTGTTTTCTGAGATTCCTGTCAGCGCATAAAATGTAGGTAGTATACATCATCCTTTCTGCTAAAATGAAAAGAAAAACTTCCCTGATTGGTGGCTGAAGTTAATGGGGATTGATAAATTACTTTCCATCCCAGTGGACATGAATTCTCCAAAGTTTTAGATTTCAATTGAACAAGAAATTACTTCTGCAACTCAGTCAGCAGGATCGAAAGTTAACTGTGGGGTTTTAATCTTATCAGAGTGTGACAAAAATCAGAAAATTCATAGCTTTGTGACTGCAATATGTGAATGCACAGGTCACAAGCACCCTGTTTAGAGACCCCTAATTTATGAACGCCACTTCTGCATTCACAACACTCATTTAAAATTTCAGAATCCTTGGGATGCTGGGAGGCAGCTCCACAAGTACTACCAGCAGCATCGTCTGGAGGGCCTGGAGGAAGGGATGATGCAGAAAGGGTTACTCCTTCAGCCAGACAAGCCCTGTTTTCATACTTGCCCTGGTGCACCTTGCTCTCAAAGGCACTCAGAGCTGTCAGACACAACAGTTAGTTAAAATGCCATGCTAAGCACAAAACCACTAGCTAGAGCTGGGACTTTTCTCCTTTTTATGTCTATTTGGAAACTTCAGCAATAATCACTTACAAATAGTCTTTTAGAGGAATTCATTGCTCATGTGTTTGCTCTACCCCAGGAGGCAGGGTGGAGGACCAATGGGGCTGTGTTTGCTGCTACAGGCCTACAGTCTCACACAAGCCCAGGGTTAGCAAGCTGATACAAATGAAGTCTTATTAGAAAGGACATTTTCCAAGTGGCACCTGAGATAGCTATGAGAGAAACTGCTCTCTCCACTGGAGGCACTTGCCCTTCAAACAGTTAAGAGTGAGTGACGTGGAGGCTGTGTGTCCTGTCACAGCCAATCTCCCCCAGATAAAAATAGCAGCCTCAGCAAGACATGCCCTCAGTCAGCCAAGAGATTGCAGCCATCCATTCTGGCTGGGGCCAGCGCTGGGATGCTCTAGGCTTTTCTCACCTCCAGGCTACATGCGGCAGCACTGGTGGGTGATGTGATATGCATCAAATCCTGACAAATACAGTGAGCTGCCTGCCTTAGACCAGTACTCTGCCCTTGCCTCTCCCCCCATGCTCCCTTCTGCCACATTCTCTGCTGCGAGGTCTTGGTGCTCCCCACACATCCCACTTTGCTCCATAGACCAAAGTCTTTGCCCTGCAGAAGACTTGACCAGCACAGCCCAGCATGTGGCCTGGCTGGGTCTCTCCTGGAGTGAGGCTCGTGCTGGGAATGATCTAATTTAGGAATGTGGCACAGAGTTCAGATGCGTATCCAGAGTTTAAGGAGCAGATGATATTTTATTCTGCAAAATCTGGCTAGGTCTCGCGGTCCTTTTCAGGCAAAACTACAGCTGGCTTTAATGGGAGTTCTGGCAGAGGAGAGAAAAAGCCAACAACAGAACACCTTAACCCCTGCAAAATTTAGCTGAAATTCTCATGAGATTTGTTCAGGCTACAAGAAAAATTTCAACACACATTTACTCTTCTGCTTCCAGTCACAACCTGAATCCTCAAACATCGAAAAAAAGTGCCAGTGAAAAAGATATGAGAAAATCTTTAGAGATAAAGAAAACAGAACAAGAAGTCAATCACTGGACAAACAGGACAAAACCTTATTTTATTCCTGGATTTATAAGGAACAACAAAAGCATGGTCTCTCATCCTTCACCAAGAGATCTATACTTTAAATTCATATGTTATTGCATACTTGCAATGCCACATGTGCAAAAAGCTCTTTCTTTTGACTGTGTAAAGACCCTGTCTGGTCTGAAATGCATTAAACCAGCAACGGCTGCCAATGATGTACATCTACCTATGCACGACACAGAGAGAGTGCTGCTGCAGTGCACATGTACTCTGTTATTTGTGGAGGCTCTGTGTGAGGAAGCCAGTCATTTTCTCTCTGACAATAACAAGCTCGATAGCCATCTAATCGTGTATGGTAGGAGTGTAACTGCCTACTTCCCACTATAGCCACAAGATACCATTTTATTTCTGGCTCATCTAGCTGTTCAGTCTGTTGTGTCCCTGAGGATAATTAGTCCTCAACTCAGGGAAACTATTTATCTTACACCGGGGATATTCTATCAAATACCTCTTCACACAAAAACTCATTTAAAAGGATAAAAAACACTCCCTGAGGAATTGAATACATTTTCAGTCTTCTAGTCAATTCCAGCAGGTGACATATCTGAAATCACAGAGCCTCTCTTCGGTAACTAGGTGGGAGACAATTAGCATCATTTTGAACTGGGGAAGCTGCATCACGACAGCCTCTGAGGAGCAAGACCTGTTTGCTGTAAACAAATCTGATTTACTCAGTTTTGCCTCCCTACAAATATTATACAACAGCCATAGACAAAATTGTTTTACAGGGCAAGCCCCCATTGTCACTGGAAACAGGCACTGGATTTTTCTCCCCAGGAGAGGCAAAATAAACATGACAGGTTGCAGCTACCACAGGTCATGGCTGCAAAATACACTCTCTTAACAGAAATTGCCCCCAAGGCTCCTTTAAATATTCCATGACTAACCAGGCCCAAAGGCATCTCCCAAAGGATCAAAGTACATTTTTCTTTCATTTGACAAAAGGCACTGAGTGCTTGCTATCTGTTTGCTCTTAGTCCTTTTGCATCACTGAAAGAAATATTCTTTGCATTTTTCTTCTGATGCAGTAACAGTCCATGCCACCAGGGCTTTATCTTGGCCAGATATGCCTATAGTGGTCTTTTCGGGAGGACAAGCATCTTGTTCACACCCCATTAAAAGAGGGAGCTCAGCTTTCACAACAGTTTGGCAAGTCTCTGACTCTGTAATGAGAGGTTTGCTGGCCCAGGAAAAAGAAAGAAACCCAAATTAATAGGACTAGGAATTTAAAGCAGATGAACCCATTTAGAGGTAAGTCCTGGGTATGTACTATAGCCTAACTAGTAATGCAGGCATGCCCTGATCCCCATATTTGGAGAAATAAAGTACCTTTATCACATTTTAAAATTAAAGGAGTTAAAGGACTAGAGCACCTACATCTGCCTGGGTCTTCTCCTGTATGCAGACACAGCCCTCGTGCACTAAAGTCTGCTGGATGAGAAATTCAAGCAAAGCCCTTCATGAATCTTGGTGGAAGACTATCTCCTCTGCAGTGAGCACAAAAGGCACTTGCTCCTTATAAGCAACACGAGGTAAATCTGAAAGCCTTGCATTGTGTCACAGTTCCGCCCTTACTGAGGAAAAATTCTCCGGTTAAGGACTGAGTAATGGTATGGAGCTAAGACGTTCTTATCAAGCCATCAGGCTAACTGGCTTAGATATGTTGTCTGGATAATAAATGCTATTCAGTCCCCATTAACATGTCCTTTATTAAAACCTGTATGGAGAAGGCAAAAATAAAAATTACAATGCATAAAACTGACACCAGACATGGACTTCATGGTGTAGGCAGTGTAACATGCTGGCTCCATGGGAGCCCTTGCTTTCCTGGGGGAACTGGATTTCCAAATTTAAGCAGCAAGTCAAGTGCAGGACCTCATTTTCCAGCCTGCTAAGATGTTAAGCAGAGGGCTGTGACCAGCTAAAAAATAAAGTGATTTTAGTATTCATGTTGGCCTAACATGGGTAGATCTGGATGTATATTGCCTAGGTTGAGAACCCTCTAGGTTGTCTATACTAAATACCCATTAATCTCCATTAATTCCAAACTATTGATTATTTTTTGGCAAAGCTGGTCAATAAAGTTCTTGCCCTCACTCCAATCTCAGGCACTAATACCTGCTTCTACCTCTCTCCTGTTTGGGAAGTCATGGCTTAAGAAGGTCATTGAACAAACACAGAAACACAACAACGAAACACAACATGGAAATTTGGAAAGGGCTGTTTGTATTGTTTTACCCTTACAAAACATTTATTCGCCTTAGGCAGGGTGAAAGCTTGTCTCCCTCTCTGCATGTACAGCAAGGAGTACATGCTTCTTTTGAAATGGACGGTCTCCCTATCTGAAGTCCTGGTTTGGTTTTGCTTCTGTCTCCAACAAGCAAAAACTCCCACAAGTATCAGCCCTCATTAAGGGCTGGATAAGGAGATGGGGCAGGATGTACTCTTAGCAACATGTTACTACTGATCTGCTTTCCATAAGGCCTCACAAACAGCAGAACTGGTGTGGCTGAGAGGAAGGAAAAACTGCAGATGGAGCTGTGGGAAGGAGAAGAGAACACTGGAGAGACTGTAACACAAAATCCGGCTCCTGGGTCCCTGAGCACCTTGGAACGAAGTGTCACTGTCCCTCAATTTCACCATACTTCCTTGTTATAAAAGGCCTTTCCCAACTAAAACCACATTGACAGGGCTTCATTAACTGAGGTCTGTGAAGCACTTTAATGAAGACAAATGTTGTGTTAAGTTGCCAAGTATTATACTTCCATGCATGCTAAGCTATTAACAACAAAGACAGGGAGCTAGGAAGATCTGGCAGAAGCATGCTGAACTTATCATGCTGTAGTAGACCAAAGTGAAGTAGACACACTCTACAAGGCATGTCTCCATAGCAGCAAGAACAAGATTGCATTAATTGTCATATTTATCTAGACTTCACCATGAACTTAATCATTGTGAGGGAGAAACGGACCCATAAAAAACCCACAAAAGTCTTGAACAATTATATTATATTGTATCCCTTAGCAATATTGAATCCTCTGATGCTAAAGTTTTTCTACAGTTTATTTAATTATCTTTAACCTCCTGGGGATCTAAGATCAGAAAAAAAAGTGGATAAAGCATCTGTGGTTTCCATCCTTCTGCAGCATGCATGTGAATATAAGGACAAATATTGTCAGACGCACTTGACAGCTGTAAAAGCAACAGATTTTAGTTGATTTTATTCTTCAGTAATTCCTAGACAAGGAAAAGGAGTCAGCTGTCCTTGGGTCATAGGCAAGGAAGAAATGATGCTCCCAGGAATTCCCCCAAGATGAATTTTACTAAATACCACCTTCATAACTGATGTCAATGACATGACAAAGCAAATGAAGAGGACTTCTTAAAACAAAACATGTGGGCACAAGGCTGGTGAGTAATGGGGCTAGATGAGGTCTGGGATTGGGTTTTGCAGAAATGAGGTTTGTGTTTGGAAGCTGTTAGAGGTACGAGACACAGTCTCAGGCATGGATTTGGGAATGAGTGGAGACTAGCAAATGTTATATATTTTGTTTTAAAATACTCCAGAACGCTCCTCTGAAGCCCTGCATCATCTAAGGCCACCCCCTTCTTGGAGACAGGTCATATGTAGTTACATTAAAAAATCACGTATTTTACTAAATAGCTGAGGACTTGCTTTTAAACATGTACATTATAGTCATCCCACCGCTAAAATCTTTACATTGACCTATCTCAACCCATGTACACACATCTTTTGAAATGTATATCACACTCTTCAGATCACAGCAACCTTAAAATTTGTTGCCGCAATTCCTCCAGGCTCACAGATCATTACTGACAATGAAGACTTTGCAAAGATGAACAAGATGAAAGCTCTGCTGACTGAACACAGGGATAAGAGCTTGTAACATATTTCGTAATAGTTTTAAAAAACAAACAAATGCACAACTGTATCCGTGAGTGTGTGCCTAAAGCAAAGTATATTCAAGGAAAAGCTGTTGAATAAGAAAATTATGCTTTTCACATTTTTTTCTAACTTAATTAAAGCTTAAATTTCCCCTTCAGTTTTCATGACGAGAATACATTTTTAATTATTGCACATGACCTTTTTTATATTTTAGCCTGAGCATGAAATATCTGGATCAATGAACAGTAATTTAAAGCAACTTGAATGAATTCATGCCTATCTGACAAAGGATGTGAAACATACTTACACTCAAATTTCAGTAGCTTTTGAGCGTACCATCTCATGTGGATGCTCCAGAGCATTTAGAAGACCTCAGGGAAGGACCTGTACTTCCGTGAGAAGCAGAGCTCTGTCCTTTAACTGGTAACACATGGAGTCATATGCATGCATTTACCTGAAGTTTTTTCGCTTCTGTAGTCCCCGTTCCCTTTACTTATCACAGAATCGTAGAATGGTTTGGGTTAGCAAGGACCTTAAGATCGTCTAGTTCCAACTCCCCTGCCATGGACAGGGGCACCAGACACTCAACCATGTCACCCAAGACTCTGCTTTTCATAGTTCTGGGGAGCTAAAGTCCAGTGCATGTGGGAATTCAACGATCTGTGCACCACAGGATCTTCTCCACTGCAGGACTTTCCACCAGCTTTTGTGGGAGTTTTCCTTTCTCCTTGTCCTAATCTGTACTCATGGCAATAAAAAAAGTCATACATAAATAAACAAATAAGCCTATTCATCCACCTAGGAAAGAGTGGTGTGGACTCTTGAGAGCTGCTGCTTGGATAAATAAGGTTACATTTAGCAAAAGAAAGAGAAAAGACATTTGAAAATGTCCAGATATCTTGGTTCAAGAAAACACATAAAGGTAGAGTAGTTTGTCAGGAGTGCACCTCACCCTCCAGCCACAGAACAGCCTTTTGCCTCCTTTCATTCTACACTGAAGTGTACCCACCTGATTAGGATTACATGACCTCAGGTAATGAAGGTTTAATATAAAAGTGAAAAGCGTGTCTCAGATTTGTATTGGGAAAATATATTCTTTTACTGGAGAACAGCACATTTTTATTGCAAATAATAGTAAATCAGAGGTGGGTGAACATTTCCCACCAAGAGTGGAAAATGCAAAACTGCTGAATGACAACTGCAAAATCAGCATATAAGTATCCAGGGTAAGATGCAGCCAAAAAATATTCTGATTATAAGAATGTGTCCTTAGAAAAATTATTTAGCATCATTATCAAGAATAACCTAGTTTTCATGGCATGATGGAGCAGAGGGTGGGGAAAGACGTGATCACACCAAGCCAGGCAACCTTCATCTGTTAGTCATCACAGAATTGTTCAGAATTGGTTCATTAGACAAATTAACTCTTTTTAATCAATACTGTACAGTGAATTTGTGCCTTTCTTGCATATTTAAAATTTCGTTAGGATTTCATTTAAAAAAGAAAACAGTGCTTCCCTCTGCCATGCTCTACTCATTAGTCTTATCTAGGAATATAATTGTGACTTTGTAATCTATAAATGATACAGCCTGAGCCATGAGGCCCATATGGAAGTATAGAGGTTACTTAGAAACACAAAGGAAAAAGGGAAATAACTGTTTCCCAGATCTTGGTAGAAGAATCTCATTAAATAGAGGGAGAAGAATAAGTAATCCTAGATCAGAAGCTATTTAATTAGATGCAAACATGTCTGCAATTTTCTGTTATGAAGTATTGTTGAAGGCAGAAGACATACTGCTTTTTTAAGTGGCATATATATACATATGCACATTTATATATGCATTTGTATCAGCCAATATTGTTGTCCAGCTCTGGACTCCACAGTAGAAAAGAAAGATGGAGCTCCTGGAGCAAGTCCATCAAACAGCTATTAAAATGATTAAGGGTCTGGAGCATCTCTCTTATGAGGAAATGCTGAGGGAGATGAGCCTGTTCAGCCTAGAGAAGGCTCAGGGGGGATCTGATCAATGTATATAAGTAACTGAAGGGATGGTATCAAGGGGATGAAGCCTGACTCTTCTTGGTGGTGCCAGGCGGCAGGACAAGAGGCAACAGGCATAAACTAAACTATAGGAAGTTCTAACTGAACATGAGGAAAAATTTCTTTACTATGAGGGTGACAGCACTGGAATAGGTTGTCCAGAGAGACTGGAGTCTCCTTTTCTGGAAATATCCAAGAGCCATCTGGACACAGTCCTGAGTAACGCGCTTTAGGTGGCCCTGCTTGAGCAGGGAGGCTTGACTAGGTGTCCTCTGATGCCTTTGATTCCAGACTCAACCATTATGTGACCCTGTGATTATTAAGCCCCATGACCATTCCTCTCTATCACCTCTCACACTTTCTCCTGGTCCCCCCTCTCCTGTGGCCCCTGACTCAGTGTTGCTTGCACAGCTGGTTTTGTGAGGCCATGTGCCAATCCAATGAAAATATTTCTCATTGTATGCTAGGTTAACAGCAGTACACAAACAAACTGATTTTTAGCCTCAGTAGTCCCTGGGTTGCACTGGCTTGCACCTGCACAAAGGCGGGGGAGAAAGATGCTTAACATAATACTCCCATTAAAATAAATGCTTGTGACACTATGTTGTTATGCACACAAGAATGGGTGTTCTAAGACTCTAATAACACACAGTTGCACACAAAGGTGTGAGCAACTTTTATATCATGGCAGCTAGACATATGAGGCTCACTGATACCTTTGCACCATTATCACTGAAAAGGTTAAAAATAACATCCCTAGGATGCTATGAGAAATTCTCAAACCACTCATAGTACACAAATGCCTTGGCTATCTATAACAAGATCATGGACTCATATGGGTTTGTCATACAAAACCCGTCTCCCAGAGAAACTGAACCCAGTCAAAAAGTTTCCTAAAATATCCTTAATCTCCAAATAGCCTACCTGCAGAGAAAGGCTTCTACTGCACTTTTCACTAAGCTCAGAAGGGATCCTCTTGACTGATTTCCTCTTGACTCTGAAGGAAAGGTCAGTATCTGGTAATACAACTCTTCTGTTTGCCACACCTACAAAAAAAGACACAATCCTGCTGAATTAAATTTCTTTAACAATTAACACATGGTCCACGCACATGCAAATGTGGTAGTTGAGCTGTTCTGGGGCAAAGGTATAAATAGGGTGAAATATTTACAATGGTACATCAATATTCCCAATAAGACTCAAATTGAGAATCCAATTTGATGGGTTTAGAAAAGCCAGGATTATTTATTTTTAGTGAATAAATCTTAATGTTGGGATTCAGGTGATTCATCCTGATCCTAGCTCTATCACTGATTCAGAATGGAAGTTTGGGCAAGCCACTTTATTCTTTTTATTTTGCTTCAGAAATGACAAACTATTCCTTTCAGCAGAACACTTAATGATGTCCCAGAGGAAACACACCAATATTTTTACCTCTCTCATGTATATGATATAAACTGTGATACAATGGACAACCAAAGGGATTTGCCAAATTTGCCTCTATGGATCAGAGGTAGCTTGGTGGGAAGAGGACAAATGATTTCAGAGGAAGTCTATTCTAAGTGGCCTCACAAGGGTATTAGTCACACCGATGACTCAGGGAAGGTAACTCTTATTAGAGCTATTGGCAACCAAACAAAATGTGAGTAAGGCCAGTTTCTGAGCACTTTAGCACATAGCACTGCTAATGACTTTTATTTTATATTAAAAGCTACTACTTAGCTGGAAGCAAGGCACTGGAAGTGTCATCAGAAAGTTTTCTAGCGTTGTATTGGCAGCACAACAGCAATGTTATGTTACATACAAATCATTTGATGTAGTTTTAACTACCTTTTCTAATGGCTGAGATACCTCTCCAGATATCAAGCTAACAAAAGTTACATGGTGTAATTTCGCAATTGACAGGTCTGAAGAATACAGCTGTCAATGAGGTGGTTTAAGTTCAAAGTTATACAGTTGCTGTCTCAGACAGGTTAGTCTCAATCTCTGCAGAAAATCATGAAACTTGTAACTATATACTCCAGGCAGTCTTATCCAAAACCAGATATCTACTCCTCATCCATTCCCCCTCTCTTTTGGCTTGTTACCCATGCAGCAGGTCTATATTCTTCCTGGCAATAAACAAAACATCTAAACAAAAAAAGATTTCATGAAGAGCAGCACACCTGACATTGATGGATCTCGTTAATGCTCCTTTCATGAAGGACAGTTTTATCTGCTTAACT
>JANHGB010047508.1:0-16393 GCA_026283785.1 Coracopsis vasa
CCCTGACAGTCCCTCTTGTTGTCTTGTGTGATTCAGTGACCTGTGTCCTTCTGTGTGTATAACGAGCATCAGCCTGCATCAGAGTTCTGTTCATTGGACTTTGACCAAAATTAATTCTAAGCTTGTAACATTTCAGTAGCTGACAAGGGTACATTTGCAATTGCTCCTGTTTGTGGCCCCTAGCCACGACCTGCACAGGCGTGCCAGGGCTGGTGCTGGTCCATGGGCTCCAGCAGGGCTGAGAAGTGCAGAGCAAAAGCCCCAGCACAAGTGGGCTGAGATCCATCTAGAGAAGTTTCTCAGCTCTGCTGTAACTCGTGGTGCTTGGATTTTCCTTGGCGTGCTGTGGCCCATCCTTCCTTTCCCCCTCCAGCTGCGGTGGGACGTGCTGCAGAGCTTGCCTCCATGCTGGGCTGAGGCTCAGGAAATCTGGGCTGCATCCCTGTCACAGCCTGCCTCTGGAGCAGAGAGCAAGTCTTGGTCCTCAGGGTAAGTGACGTGGTCTGGCTTGCTTCAGAACAGCAGGATGCCAGACCCTAGAGCAAACTGTCTCCTCTTCTGATAGACTCCATATGGAAGAGCAGATATGTGCTTGCAGTAGGCAGTGGGAGCAGACCAGAAAAAAAACCACAAGACATTGAACATGCTTGATTGTGTGAGTGGATTCAAGCCTCTGCCCATCTCACAGTTATGAAATGACTGTAAAAATCCTTCCCTCCTTCCCCTGTTGTGCTTGGCTGGCTGTCGTGGTAGGGGAATGTGCAGGAACCGGGGCAGTCAGACTCCTTTGTGCAGCTGCAGTGCCACCAGCTGTATTTGTGCTTTAACAGCCTCCACCCTTGCCCCATGCTGGTGCAGGCTGAGCAAAGGCTGCAGAGCTGGGCCCATCCCCAGAAGCAGCAGCTCAGTGGTGTTTCTGGTGTCTTTCCCAGGTAATTGTCCATGATGTGAATGAACTGACAGAAAAGCTGTTTCCAATCGTTGAAGCCATGCAGAAACACTTCAGCGCTGGATCAGGGACCTACTACAGTGACTCCATCTTCTTCTTGTCGGTGGCAATGCATCGCATCATGCCCAAAGGTAAGGGGCTGCTGAACTGCAGCAGCAGCTGCCTCTGGCAACACAGCTTCTCCTTTTGTTCTGCATGGAGATGTTATCCAGTGCTATTTGAAATGCAAGGAGAGTTAATAAACTTTGGGGATGGGCTCCAGGGGTTCTGCTCTGTCCTGCAAAGTAACAGGCCCTTCGGTCCAAGACTGCCCACATCCAGGTCTCCATTGGTGTGAGTAGCAGGAGGTTATCTGTGCCACACGGCAGCTGGCCCTGGTGTTGCAGCCTGAGATGGTAGGGGAGGTAAGACAGGAGCAAGCATGCTTACTCTTGTGTGTTTACAGCCCCCCTTCCCCTTGGGGTTTCAGCAGAAAGAGGTGCCACATGCCTGTTGTGTGGCATCAGCAGAGAGTGGTTGTTGAGCCTTTCCTCTTGGCTTTGGTGAGCTCTTGGAAAGCTTTGCTGATTAGCAGCCTCTGATTGCTTAAGTTTCCTTATTGTGCCTGGTTTTGAGTGTGGAAACAACAATAAATTACAGGAAAACAAGGCAGCTGGCAGCAGGGGCTTGGCTCAGTTGATGCCATATTTTCCTTTCTCAGCTATACCGCTGGTGCTTCTCCTGGGACCAGCATAGTCTCTAGCCTTGTACCAGCCACACAAAGAGGGTGTTTCATCCCTGGGCTTCAAACTTTTCCCTGAGCTTCCCCAGCCCTGTCTGTTGCTTCCTGGCACTGGTCTTTGGTTTCTCGCAGCTGGCTGCCTTACTGGCCTGACAAACCAGTATAGGTAGCATCCCCTCCTGGGCTAGCCAGGTGCGCTTCGTGTGTTGCAGCAGGGCACAGGTGGCAGTGGCAGCAGGGAGCCCTGAGGTCCTGCCTGGCCATGCCCCCACCCCAGGAGGTGACCAGCCTCTCAAAGCTGTTTGTGGATGGTACGTGATGGTGGCTCATTTCCATGTGTGTCGCTGAAATAGATGTTCCCATGGCTAGCACCACTGGCATCAGCAGCTTCCTCTGCATCTGTAGCCTCTGCCCAGCCATAATATTCCCTGCAGACTTCCTACCATGGATCTCAGGCACAGTCTTGCTTTTGCTGAGAGATGAGTGGGGTGTGCGACTCCCTTGTGCCCCTGCTGAGCCATGTCTCAGTTTGGCTCTGCCCAGTAGCTCCTGCCTCTGCACTGATTTGTGAGGCTTCCTCTGGACTTACCCTTGTCCTCCTGGTGCAACCATCCCATGCTAGCTTGTGAAGCCATGGGGCAGTGGTGTTTAAGTTGTGCAGGCAGGCATTAAGGAAGAGCAGGCAGGGAGGTAGCCTGTGTGGTGAGGTGGCCCTGAGGGTCCAGTCCAGCCCCCACTGATGATCGCTCAGTGGGCTCCAGCAAATGTGCTGTACTTTACTCTCCATTAGACTTGGGCAGGTTATTTTGGTGTCTGACGATGTCTGCATTTTGGGTGCCTTGAAGTAGGCTGAATACAAACGATGGCATTAATGCCGGCTAATTCACTCCTCACTATTCCCTGCCCTGTCTTTACTATGTGCTAAAGATACCCATGTCGTGTTGCCTGCCAGCAAGAATCTGCTCAGTCTGAAGTGCCTTTTCTTGGTTTGTCAATCTGCAAGTTGCCTCATCTTTTGGAAAGCTTGTTGCTCTCCCTCAGCCTGATGGGGCTTTCAATGGCCTGTTCAGGGCACACAACGTTTAAAGAGGCATTTTTATAGTCGAAGGAGCTTAGTTTTTGTTTCAGAAGCTGCTAGTAAAGCTGATTTATATTTCCTTTGCAAGGGCAGTCAGGTTTGCTGCACTGGGTGCCTGGTGATTTATGGAGCTGGTGGGGCTCTCCGGCCTCTTTCCTGCGTAGCCAGCACCAGATGGGAGGCAGCAGGACAGGCTGTGGCTCTGCTGCCCGCTTGCAGGCTGCAGGCAGCGTGGAAAGGGCACTGGGCTCCTGCCACTCTCCTGGCCCTAACAAACCAGCCTCTGCTGGCGTAAAGAAGCCACTTTGTTGAGTTGGAGGAGAAAGGACTAAACCTTCCTTTTCAGGCACTTTCCTGGTACATTTCTGTGCCATTTCTCCTTCCCTGAATGCTGCATCTTCTTGTGCACTTCTGCAGGTATATCTGACTCCATGCTGTTAGCACCATTCCTTTGTGGGAGCCAGATTCAATTGGAAGCTTAAGCATCCTCCATCAGAAATGAAGGCCCTGATTTGAATATTGAACTCTCTTGTGTGTTTTTTTTGCATTTGCATTAATCAGTCTGTAGGGTTTTTTTTAATAGCTGGCGACCTTTGCATTAAAGTTGCCTGGCTTTAGTTTCTCAGATATATCATTTTTTTAAGAGAGGCATTTCTATGATATCATGACTTAGGGATTTGTGTGGAGCCTTGGGGCTGTCGCAGGTACTGACTTTGCAGACCAGAAACTGAACACCAGGCTTAGTTTTCTTTTTGTTAAGGACTTTTGTGGAACACGTGCTGGCTGCGAGCATATTGCACTGAGAATAAATGGGTTTTGCCACTCAGCTGCTGTCTTTCACTGTTGTTTGGGATCCCTGCCCAAAAAACTTCAGATCTAAAACTTGCAGCTGCCAAACTATAATGTAACAGCTTCTTGGCTGGTGTAAATCATGGAACGCTCTTGCCTTTAATGTCTTACATCAGTGGAGTTAATCTGATCTAAACCAGCTGGGGACTTGGTATGCAGCGTGCAGAAGTGCAGACTGCATAACTCTTGCCTGCTTGAGGCTCATAAATACTGTTATAATGAGGTGTGGCCAGGCCTGAGGAGCTGGAGGAGAAGGCTTCATGCATCACAATGGTTCTGCAAGGGAGAAGTGATGGGAAATTTACAGAGGGAGAGGACGAGCAGGGTTCAAGCTTAGGAGGAGCTGCCAGGATGAGGATGATGCCAGCATGAAATGGTCTGGGGACTTTCAGAACAGTGCTAGGAGAAGGAAGGAGGACAAGAACTCAAACCTTTTCATTTTCCTTTTCAGTATGCCCATCCAGAAGTGAACTCTCACTTCCCAACTGGCTTCGATCCCTCTAATTACTTGTCCTTTTAGTCATGTAACTTTAGAGGACCTGGCAAGCTTTTTATCACCCTCCTTACGGACATGTCAAGGAGAGAGAGTGCCAGCAGGAATGGCCCCCTGCTTGGGCTAATGTGGCTCAGGCTAACGTCTTCACACAGGCAGTGGAGGGAAGAGTGCAGAGCAGGAGGGGTGTGAGTGCAATGTTTAATTCTGCTAACGGGATCTCTTACAAGCATATGTATAAAGTTAGTTGTGGAGATCTTCATGAAAGGAGCTCAACAGGATGGTTCCTCCTCGTGCCCAGCCTCTCTTGTGCTTTGATGCCTGCTTCATCCCAGAGATGACTTGTGTCCTTGAAGGGTCTGAGAGCACATGGCGAGAGCCATCAGAAGGTGTCTTGCTAACATCCAGGGAGAGAGGCAAATGCTGTTTCACACTCAGCCTGTTTTAAATACTTTGAAAGCATGGGACTGAGAAAGGGAAGAGGGACAATTCCTCGTCTGGTTTATTCTGGTGCTAGCAATCCAGGTGAGAAAGTGGATGTATTGAAAAATATTTGGGAGAAAACATTTGGTGAGGAAATACTGGACTAATTATCACTATTGACATTGGTGAGGTGACATATGACTGAATTATTAAGATCACTGGTTGCAGTGCTCATGAGAGGTGATGGATAAGAGCAGTAAGAGCTGAGTGGGAGAAGTGGCTATGTTTCTGTTTGACTAAATGAAGATGAGGAGCTACTAGGAAGGAGAATAGAGCAGGACTGATCATTATGTGTTGCTAAAATTTATAGCTGCCAGCAGGGAGCTGTGCCATTGGCTTCACAGCGGGTATCCGGACTTAACATCTGTAACACAGCGGGATCAAATGGGATGTCCAGCGGTCTCCCTGGGCTCAGGCTCTGAATGGGGCAATTCCTGCAGCTCATTATCAATGTCTGCACTGATTATGAAGCATAGACCAGATTATAATGATGTTTGTCAAAGCTGCCTGTTAATGACCAAGCCTCAGGCCACTTGGGGTTTGGTGCTGCTTGCAGCAGACTCCAGCTGCTGGCTCTGGCTTGGTCTCTCACGAAACTGATATCAGCCTTTGCCTGCTCTGGAGTCTTGGCCTGGAGACAGCGGCCTCTGTGAGCGTCAGTTTACGCCTTTCCCACGGAGCAGAGCTGAGGGGAGGGCAAAGGCCAGGGAGGGGACATGTTGGAGCAAGTGCTGAGCTGAGCTCTGGCTTCTCCGGCGCTGGGCACCTGGAGCACTTCTGCTGCTGGCCATAGAGGTGGGGAGCCTGGGAGCTAGGGGAATGGGTTAAGCACAAAGGTGTCAGGAAAATAGTCTGTTTGCTGGTACAATGCCTTGGCAAGTAACTGTCTCCTGCTAGTGCCCTCTGTAAAAGCAGGCATGCAGCATCCTGAAAACGTTGCATTTGTGAGTGCTTGCCTGTGAGGGTTTGCCATTGCAGCTGAAACATTTGAATCTGTAATATGGGATTGCCTAGGTTGGGCTCTGTTTGCCCACAGGGTGCCAGGTGACTACATGTGATGTTTCCCCTCAACAGCACCTGTATGCAGTGGGTTATGGTGAACTAATCCTGTGTCACACAGTGAACAAGGAAATGTGCATCAAAGGTCTGTAAGGTGGACCCTGGCAGAAGGAGATGGGGAAGCATCACCTCCTCTTCTTCCTCCTGTCAGCTGTAAAGCAATTACTGGTGCATGGTGCGGCTACCCACAAAACTCAGTGACTTACACTGTAATAAATGAGCATTTTGAGTGCGTCACTCCTGATCCTTTCCTGCTGGCTGAACATTGCCGTCACTGCTGAGCCCCACCATGTTGAGGGTATGCGGAAATGCAGCAGGTTGGGAGAGTGCTAGGAGGAGAGTGCCTGTGTCCCAGATGCACCAGGCCTGATCACACATTATAGAAGTGGAGATGTTGTGAAGAGACACAGAAAATGGGAGTCTGTGATGGAGCCATGGGAGTTGGCCCCAGAGCCACATCCTTGCAAGCCACAGTTCCCACAGGATGCTGCAGTAGCTGAAGGGTTTATTTTCTGGCAAAAATGTTCCCATCATTACAGGGATGGAGGGGGTGTTAATGGCTTCTGCTGTGCTCTCATAACCTCCCTCCTGCTTCACACCACAGCCACAGCTGCCAGATTCCTTCCCCAGTGTGTCTGAGCTGCACGCACTCATGTCAGATCCTGTGATGAGAAGAGGCTGGAGTGATGGATTTGCGGGCAACAGGGAGGGTGGTGCCAGCCATTGTTCCTTGCTGGGGTGAGCCTGTTGTGCCAGGGGAGTTATTTTCGTGGTGCTTTTTGGGAGCAGGCAGCAGCAAACCTCTGAATAAGTTCACCCCAGGTAAAGACCCTGGAGGATGTTGCCTTGTAGGGGAGTTCTCACCTGCCAAACTGAGACGCTAACCCCATCCAGCTGTCTGCAGGATGGGTCTCTCCAGGCAGGAGAGCCTCTCGGGAAGGGCTGCTGTGATGAGGGGGATGCAGATGCTGCTCTGCAGGTGCCTGGCACCCCCCCCGGGTGCCTCAGCACGGCGAGAGCCCCTTCCCTGCAGCACTGTTGCTGCTAGGGGCCAGTGCGACCCGCAGCCCCGGGGGGTGATGTCACTCCTCATCGTTCCGCCCCTCGCTGCAGTGTCACCATCGATTACTTTTTGGACGCCCTAGATCTGTCAGACAGGGGCAGGCACATGTGGCTGCTCCCTCCTCCATGCGGAGCGTCAGGGTCTTGGGACCTGGTGCTGCGGTGGGTACTGCTTCCCTCCCTCCTCAGCCAGCCCCACTCCCCTGGCACTAAAGGGTGAAGCTGCTGGGGGTCACCCAGCATTGATGCTGGAGCCGCTCTCCCCAGGGCCTTGCTCCCTGCTGCCATAGCTCATTAATGCTTAGCAGGAAAAGGCAAGGAAAAATCTGCCTGCAGCCCCTTCTGCCACCATGTGCAGTTAACCGGGATGTGAGCTCATCTACCTTAATACATTTTATTTTGCTGTATCTCTTCTTGGTTTCCCTTTCCATCTCATCCACCCGATACTTCACAGCTTTCCATCCACATTGCCTTGTAATTTATGGCAATCTGGAATTAAACCTTGTTTTTTTCTGATTAGAAGGTTTCCTGCTGCTCTTCCTGCAGCTCCAAAAAGTGTCTTCACACTCTTCCCCCAGTGGCGCTGTATATTAAATACATAGCAAGCAACACCTTCAGCTCCATCCTGAAAGCTGTCGCGTGCTCAGTGGTGTTGCTGCCTTGAAGTCTGGTTAAGAGCTGAGGTGTTGAGCGCTGTTAAATATTAGTCCCTCAAACCTTGATGGATTACAAGGAGACACTAGGATGCACAGGAAAAATTAATTCCCTGGAACAAAGCACATCCATCTCCTGCCAGTTCTTTCCCGTCCCTCTGGAGATGGCTGCGGGGTGTGGATCAAGGCGAGCAGAGCGATGCTGCTGTCGGCACCCGGGACCATTGCTGCTGCACCAGACCCCCGAGCTCAGCTGGGTGCTGCCCATTGTGGGTGGCAGTGATGATTTGTCATCTGTCTCTGGCAGGCAGCCTAATTTTGTAATTAGCGGATAGGCTGGGATTGCTGTGCAGCAGCGCTGCTCTGCTCTGCTGGGTGCCTCATCACTGCTGCAGAAACCTGGTTAGCGGCTGGGGCGCTTGGGCACATCCTCCCTCACTGCCTGCCCTCCCCTGGTGCCCTGCTTGCAGGGAAGGGAGGTTGCTGGGCTGCCCCAAGGAACAGAAGGGACCCTTGGCCACCCAGCAGAGGCAAGGACCTGTGTTTAGGCAGGCAGCTGGAAGGTAAGCTATCTGCCCTGCCAGTGCAGGGCTCTGTAGGATTATCTTCTCTTGGGAGAATGGGCTCTGGAGCAGCATCAGGCCCTGGGATGGGGACTGCAGCCCCCAAAACCACAGTCACCAGCATGCTGGCTGCCTTCCTCTGAGTGAGACTCTGGTGCTGTCAGGGCAGCAGTGATTAATCTTGGAAGTAGAGAGGGAGACTCTGTGGAGAAAATAAGGCCTTGCAGGGGGAGCACGTGGCCAGAGAGGAAGCTGCTCACAGCCCTGCTGACAGCAGGAAGGAGAGCGGCCAGGGGCAGCTGGCAGCGCTGGGGTTGGTGAGCCAAGCACAGGGAGCTTCTAATGAAGGGCAGTATGGAGAACCCAGCATGTTTGTGAAAATAAGCCGTGTATATCCACACTAGGCTGCTTGGGGTGCAGGCATATCTGCCCAGCACTGCAGCCCCACTCGTGCTCTGCTCCCTGCTGCGCTAGAGGCTTTTCTGGGTGGCTGGCTGCTGCTGCTGAGCAGCACCCCCTGGGTTCCACAGGGACCCTCCGGACCCTGTCACCCCCCAGCACCCATGCCCAGCCCTGGTGCTGGCCGTGGAAGCGGTGTTTTTCTTGCCCACGTGTCTCTCTTGAGGGCAGAGGATCCTGGTTTCACAGCCAGCATGGGCAGCTTTGTAGTGCCCTGTGTTGCTGCTGGCCCGCACACTGCCCGCTGGAGCAGGGGCTGCTGCCACCCTGATCCAGGAGCTTTACTGCCCAAGGCAGTGATCCAAAAGTGGCTACTGGGCCTTCACAGCTCCTGCTTTCCTTGGGATCTAGCCCTGTTGTGATGGGGACAGCTACAAAACCTGGCCAAAGTCAGGTAGTCAGAGCTAAACACAAAGCAATGGAGGGGAAGCTGTGCAGGTATGTCCAGCATTTGCAGACCAGTGGACCTGAGCTCTCCAATCCTGCTGACCCTAGCCTGGAGAGCCTGGGCCACCCAGCCCTCTTCCTTACAACAGTTCAAATCAAGATGCAAGATGCACAGCCACCCCCTGGCCCCTCCAAGACCCCTGCAGCAGCCCCACGACACCCAGAGCTGCAGCCAGCAGGGGACACTCCTGTCCCTTCACTGTGCCGTGTCACGCAGCCGTCTCACCTACTGCTGTCCCTGCAGAAGGGTCTCTGAGCCACTCCACATCGGCAGCTATCTGGCCCTTCCCATCGAGGCCATTGCCCCCTGTGCCATCTCCAGAAGAGGCTCCTGCCTCCTTGTGCTGCCGAGCTCGCTGCTGTGGTTCTGCAGGGAGAAGTCCACCGTACACAAGGTTGGCAGTCCCAGCAGTGTCCTCCTTGATCTCACCTCTTCTCCTCTTATGGGCACAAGGTGCCAGGCTCTGGACCCAGATGTCACTGCTGCGATGCAGGGAAAGCACAAGATACATGCCAAGTGCCAGGTTAACGGTTTGACTCGATCTTAAAGGTCTTTTTCAACCTAAATGATTCTGTGTTCAGGGAGTCTCTCCTCATTGGCATGGTGTATCAGGGTGCTTAGGTCCTCAAAAACATGTTTGTTGAGACAGATGGAGACCCTGGTGCAGAGGATGGTGGAAGCAGGGCCAGATCACTACCAGCACTGGTGGCAAGCGGTTGCCTCAGGAGTGTGTGTGGGATTTGGGCACAGAGCAGGCTGGCAGGGTGGTGGCCTGTCCCCTCCTGCCATGCCACTGTCTCCTGTAGTGTCTCTGCTGCCAGACCAGCTGCAGGCAGGTTTTGTACTCTGAGGAGGGAACAGAACTTGTCGATGGGCTGGAAGAGGTTCCAGTTCTTGCTGCTTCTACTCTAAAGCTGTTAAACCACTGCTCAATCAACAATGATTAAGACCACACCATTTGCTGGACAGCTTCTGCCCTTTGTGTTGTGATGGCAGCTCTCAATTGTTTTATTTGTTCCTTGACACAAGTTGTTGTTTTCACTCCTTTCTCCTCTCCATAGCACAAAGGTGGCTGCACGTGGTGGCATGCCTCTGCCTCAGGTCTGGTGTGGTTTGTATGGAAGAAGCTGAGGCCAGCACTTCCCCAGCCTTGAGAAGAACCATTTGTCCCTAAGGGTCACACCGCATGTTGGTGGGGTGGGCCGGCCCCCGTACCACCTTGTCCCCACTGTGCCTCCTGGGAAGGGCCATCAGACTTGCTGCAGAAGCTGTCCTCTGCAGAGGGTCTCCTGAGTTCCACTCGGAGCATCCGTACAACCTGACGGGCCTCTCGGCACACAGCCGGGGAGCCTGCTTGCTCTGCTGGGTCCTGGCACAGGATGCTGGGCAGCAGGCACAGGGAAGTGACCTGTGCCTGCCTGTGCCCCTTGCTGGGCTGAGGCTCCTGCAGGAAGGAGGGGAGCGCCTGCTCAAGAGGGGGTCTGCAACTGGCATCTCTCTCTTTGGGATAACCTTGGTTTTCTCTCTCTTTGGCAGCGGTGCCCAAGGGGGCTTAGGCACTGGTGGTGCCTTTCTCTCCTGGTTTTCAGCACCGCAGACACTGCTGCAGGATTGCGCATCCCTAAAGCTGGTCTTTCTCCTCTGGACGTGGCTGGAGGGAGGGTTTGAGGCAAGCCCGGAGAGCAGCCCTGCCGTGGCTACTGGTACGAGGCTGCAGTAAAACATTATGAGCTTTAAACGGGGCCAGCCTGTGCCATAAAGCTGTCACTGCTAATGGAGATCATCTCCGCTTTGAGTGGCATAACTCCACTTTATGCGCCATGGCTTAAAGAGCCAGAGTTGGAAGGAGCAGAGGAGCAGAGGGTAATATGCAGCATGGCAAAGTCAGAAAAATTCCTTGCCGAGAAGAACACTCTCAGCCTTTCCCACATTTCCAGCTGAACCCCTCCAAGCAGTTTGTGCCTAAGAGAGCACACGATTCCTCCATCCCCACATGGCAGCCAGGACAAAGTGTTTGGTAGAAGGGCAAAAAAGCATGATGCATCATAAATATTAGTGCCTGGCCTCTTGCCAGTCCCAGGCAGAGAAATAATCTTTGCCATTAACGTATCCATGCAAGCTGCATCTGGCAAAGTGGCGCTTAATGTCACCCGTGCTCGTTTTTGTCTCAGTGTTGCAGTTTGTGCTTGAAGGAAAAAGTACTTTGTGTTATCTGGGTCTAATTTGCCATGAGTTTTTCCTGGGGGGCTCTGCCAGCACAGCAGGGGACCAGTGCACAGGGAGGGTGAGCCAAGGACAGGGAGCCTCTAATGAAGGGTAGGATGGAGGACCCAGTGTGTTTGTTTAAAAAGCCATGTTTATCCATGCTGGGCTTGCTGTGGCGCTGGCATCTCCGCCCGGCACTGCAGCTGCACCCGTGCTCTGCTCCCCACTGCACCCGAGGCTCTCAACAGCTGCACTGGGACTCTTCGGAGCCTGTTGCCCACTGGGGTGCTGAGGCAGGGGTGGGACTGCAGCGTCCCCCAAGCTCAGCTTTCATTCTCCACTGTGATTAATTGCAGTTTGCACTCATCTGTAATGTTAGAGAACAATCGGATGACGTGTCGTGGTTGATTTAATTCAAACCCGACGAGGCATCAGAGGGCTGCTGTGCACTGGGGTGAGCATGCTGGGATCCTCCTGGGAGCCCCATCCCCTCTCCCCATCCTTGGCAGCACCTCAGAAGGTTCAGGCTCCCCCCAGTCCCACTTCTCTTAGGCTGAGCTTGTGCTGTAGATCTGGGGTCTCTTCACCCTAGAGTTTTGTGACAGGACTGGATGTTCTCGAGTGCAATAGCATTAAGGATGTGGGATTTTGCACCACTGTTGTATGGACCACTGGGGATGTTTGAGGTATTTGCAATACATGTCTTATTCCCCATTGCATAAAGCCTTCACTCTGCCCATTCATCTGCTTGAGTTGTGCTAGCAATTTCTAAGGCATCTAGGAAGGCTGAGGGAAATTGCTTTCAGGTCAAGACCTGCTTTAGCCTCTAGTGAATTACTATGCCTAGGTTTTAAATCTTTGCAAACAGAGGATTATGGTGGTGGTAAATACTAGGTAGGCCTGGGGATTGCCGTACTGCTGGCTGTGAAAGAAGTGTGGCCTTTCCCTGAGCAGATAGGGAGTGATGGATGTTAAAAAAAAGTAAATTGAGATACAGCCTGGGTTGAAGCTCAGATACTCTTTTCTCCTTGATTTATATTTCTGCTTGGATGCTTCGCAGAGTAAGCAGTATATTTCTTGCTTAACCTCACAGAGCTTTTTCCTCCTAAATGAGGACAGTGTGGTAGATACAACCAATTGCCAAGAGCCCCAGATTAGTGCAGGATCTGCAAAAAATTCAGAGCTACTGTACAGCCCAGCAACTGCTTGATGCACAAACACTGAGTGATGAACACGTTTGAAATGGCAAAGCTACATTCCTGTGCCGGGGGAGAGCAGCCCGTACCTGGCTGCTCTCAGTGCTTCTGTGTCGCTAGTCTTGGCAGTGGCTTTGGAGGCTGAAAACTGAGTGATTGCAGACCTGTGGTGGCCAGCAGCCTGTCCCGAGCACAGTGGTGGTGTCAAGGCTGGAGGGTGAGACCAGCCTGGTGGGAAGCCCTGCCCATAGCCACAGAGGATGCAGGCAGCAGAGGGTGAGGGCAGGCTGGTTTGGGGGGCAGGAGGAAGGATGAGGGCCTGGTTTGCTTGGAAGGCAGAGGTGACATGCACATGCAGCCTGCTGGAAGCTGTAGCGGCACCTGTGCATGGTGAGTGGGGCCAGAACAGGTTGACAGTCCTTATAATCCAGTTAGTGCCGAGGGCTAAGCAACCTGGCCGTCTTGCTCTTGGCTGTTACAACACACATAAATAGCGTGGCATTACGTAATGCTGTGGGGGATGGCTCTTCTCTGCTCACGGTCCCCAAGGAGGGCTGAGCATGGCTGGACAGGTGACCATGGCTTTGCCTGGGGAACCCATCTGATCTCTCACAGTGTTTCTGTTTGCTGCATCCCGCTTGGCCTGCTGCAATCTGTGCGACATCCCCAGATCTGCCTTGGGACAAACAGTCTTGATGAGACACATCTCCTGCACCCTCTCCCCAGCAACATCTCCATCAGTTGGTCTCATGTGCTGCAGAGGAGACTGACAAATGCAGGCAGGAGCCTGACCTGTTAATGAGATCAGGCCTGGCCTTCATAATGATGCCCTCAAGCCTCCCCTTGCTCTTGACTTTCCCCCTGCAAGTAGAAAATGCTTCTGTGTCTGCCTGACACTCCTTGTCTCCGACGGTACTGCTGGCAATAATAAAGTTTTCGAGGCTGCTGCAGACTGTCAGCGGTTCTGTGTAGGCAGGGGGATGTTATCTTTGCCCTCAGGGAAGCCTGTGTCAGGCTGCTGGCAGCTAATGAGCTTGTGCAGGTGTTACCAAGGGTGTTATGTGACTGAATTACTGATGTTGTCTGTGATGGGAATCAGTCTGGTACTTCAAGCCAGGGATGGATGCTATGTAGGCTGGAGATGGGAAACGCTCATAGAGTTGGTAGCTTTTCCCAGAAGTAGGTAGCAGAATGTGAGCATGAGGTTTTGTGTGGCTGCTCCTGCAGAAGCACTTTCAGAAAGGGAGAGGAAGCAGGGCTGAAGCTACCTCCTGCTTTTGTCAGTCATATGGAAAACCAGTCTTTTGGAAGAAGGAGGGAGTGAATAGAAGCAGGAGGTCACCAAAAATGGTTTCTGAAGTAAATAATTCCTCAAATATGCAGCGGTAAATGCTGTCATGATGGTTAAAGGTTGGTAGCTTCATGTAGAGGTTGAAGCTGGACTGTATTTGTCCATGGGGCTCATGGCACCAAATCCTCATTGGGTGTAATTCATCAAGTAGCCATTGGTAATCACTGCTTATAATTTTGGCTTATATAGCTGATTTTCTCCTCTTTTTGCTTTCAGAAATAACACAGGTCATTCAGGTGGACTTGGACCTGAAGTACAAGACCAACATCCGAGACCTGTTCGATGAATTTGACAACTTCCCAGAGGGAGCAGTCATTGGGATTGCCAGGGAAATGCAGCCAGTGTACAGGTACAGCCCCCTCCCCGTGGGAAGCAGCGGGAGGGCAGTGTCTTCAACTCAGATTGGTCTTTTGAAGAAAATCTGTTGGGAAGCAGTCTCCCTGCTTTAATCCCTGCGGGGGGATTTACTCTGAAAATTGTAGGTATGAACAAAGTTGTACAGCGTTCCTGTGATTTCCTTGGTCTCACGCACCATCACAGTGCTTCCAGAGCCAAGCTCCTGGTCATTAGTGCCAGAATCCATACCTAGATTATAGTATATCTGCTAGAGAAGTGTCTGCCCAGCCATGCCTGCTGAGGTGCTGTGATTGCATTCTGGAGCATCAGTTTATCAGGGCTCAGATATTTTGGCTGCGGATATTGTAGAGAGTAGGGGTTGAGTCTGGACAAGAGTGAGGCTCTGTGTCCCTGGAGTGTCAGTGCACTTTCTGCTGAAGAACTATACCCCCAGCCAAGACTGAGTGAGCAGCTCTTCTGGTGACCTGGGCTTACAAACATGAGAATAGCCTCATGGTCACTTGCTCTTCAGACCCTTTGTCCATCAGTCTGTGTGAACTGTAGAGGGAGCCACAAGGGGTGGCCCAGCTTTTCCCATTCTGGAGCCACTGGTGTTCTTCAGGGACATAGATAGTTCCAGGTTGATGCTTTAAAAAGTTGGTTTAATTTAACCTGCATTATTCCAAAAATAGGCCTCAGGTTTTGTTTTAATCCAGGGTGAATCATATAATCAACACAGGATGCCTTAATGGTTTCTCAGCTGAACAGAGTTTGAGCATCTGAGATGGCTTGGGTAGATTCACTGATCCTAATGGAAATGTTCTTGGAGAAAGATAAAAAGGCTTAAGAGCTCTGTATGTCTTTTCCTTCCATACTGGAAGCCTTAATAGTAAGATCAATAACTGAACATCCTAAGACACGTCCACCAGCACTTTCGGGCAAAAGCTGAGCTGCAAAGATCTGGAGCAGCCATTCCTGCTGCAAGTGCATCTTCAAGGGATGAGGGTAAAGACAGAAAGAAGTTCACCAGCAGGGAATTAGTGGTCATTAATCACCACCAATCGCTTCCTAGAATCCCAAGCCAACTGAGAGCATGCTCATGACAGCATTTCTGGTTGCTCAAACTGCAGAAGTCACCACTGTTCCCAGGCTGCAGAAAGACATCTCTGTGCCTGCGGCAGAAGTGTCACCTCCCTTCCTGGCTTGCGTTCTTGGCAGAGAGAAATGGGTCCAGAGGAACATGGATGCTGAGGTCTCGTCTCCATACAGCAGCACTGCAGTCTGCCCTATACAGTCTGCAGTCCATGGAGGTCTCCTGTATCTGCTTTGGGTGTCCTGGCAGGATTTTGGTGCACAGAATGGTAAATCCAGCCCCAGTTTATCATATCCACTTGTTAGAGCTTTAAGCAGTGTGGAAGCAACAGCTGAGTGTGGCCACTGGGCTGTGTTGGACTGTCAGCATCAGTCAGTGCTGCCCAGCAGGGCATATCCCACTCATTAGCAGTGCAGCCTGTAACAGCATAAATGGAATATTTGTTTGCCTTCAGTTAGTCCATGTTGGAATCTCTGTGTTTCTGTCTCTGCAGGGATTGGTTTTGCATTATTTCCACACGTAGCTAGGGTGCAGGGATGGTGTTCTGCTGCCTGGATGTGATTTGTGGGACTGGGCATGCCTGGAGAGGGCCAAGTTAAATTTTGGGGTGCTCAGCTGGAGGGAGAGCTCTCCAGCACGGCAGGGGACAAGGCACGGGACTGCAGGGCTGAGCACGGAATAGCTGACCCAAGCTGAAGCTGTGCTCTCCCCGCTCCTGCCGCCTGCGGTGGGGACAAACAAGGCAAGCAGTAACGGCCCTCGCAGGCTGCATTTTTGGGCTGAACTTTCTGTTGTTGCAGTTTTGACACTCTGGGTCACTTTGGGCTGTGTTGTGCTTCTCTTCTTGTGCTGTTTTGATCTTCGTGTGAAAACAAGTTCCTGATACTTCTTGCTGCCAAATTACCCGGCCTGCCCTCCCGCCAAGCCTGCGCCCCGCAGGGCTCACACCTTGCCACTAAAAGAGTTTCCAGATGAAAACACGAGCTGACAAAAGCATGAGCGTCTTTGTAAAAAAAAAAATAATAAAAAAAAATATGTATTTGCTATTTTTATAATTTCAGCAACATAAAAACGTGTTGTAGGTGTGAATATGAGGCGCCAGCTCGAGACGTGTGATCTGAGACGTGTGCAGGCTCGGAGCATCACTTGGAAAAGTGGCCATGGGGGTAGAAGAGGGTTATGGAGCAGTGGTGGTTTCTCCCCATTGGCACTCAGATTGTCCTCCCCTCTCTGAAGTACCAGGTTTGCCCCAGAGGCTTGGGGTGAGCCAGCAGAGCTTTCTTGAGGTTGCTCACAGAGCTGTGGACTGGCACCCTCAGGGCAGGGTAAGCTGATGGCTGGGAAATGCCTGGGTCCCCTCTCTGTAGCAATGGAGAAGATGCATGGAGGTCAGTC